>LT728020.1:73565-83788 GCA_900157175.1 Oithona nana
AACAACAACAACAAGAAGAAAATACAAAGATGTAGAAGCGCGAGCAGCTTGAGCTCGCGCTTACAAAATGGGCCTTTACAGTATTTCAAATTGTCAAATATATGCATGGGAAATTGGCTTATTTTCAACCTAAGGCATAAGGTGTGTGAAATGGGCTTTGGAGTATTTTTAATTATCGGCGAAAAATCCCGGAAATTCATCAAAGGAATTTGATGGAAGATCTTCATGATTCTCCAGCTCAATGTCATATCATTGTCAAGTCAATGCATGCAATGTGTGTGGCATGGGTGTCGACTGATGATGCTGAGCTTTCCGCGAAAACTTTGGTGTGGCTGCTTTCGCCAGCTCATACAGACTCAGATGTAAAGATCACTAACTTGCATCATTCCCCTAATGGTAGTAGCAAAAAATACCAGTTCAGAACTACAGATTGGCTACAGCCTGCAGATGAATACGGCCAACTGGTTGCGTGGCGCCACTATGCACTTGAGGCCACTACTCCAGAGACTAGAGTAGAGAGTCTAATAAGCGTGGGCATCTAACAAGCGTGTTCAAGTGGTTTTTCCAATAGACCTTTATCAAGGGGCATTTTTAAGGAAAATACAGCAAATCCTCATTTAGAACAAAATATTTTGGTTAAAAATACTCTTTTGATCAGAGTAATACTTTGATTAAAAATACTCTTTTGATTACAATAGAGTATTTACTATTTCTATCAATAAGGAGGGATTTTGTGATGTGGTCGTCCGTGTTAACACGCTTATTAGATTCTCTAGAGTAGGCTTAGAAGGGTACGGAAAATAATGTTAGAAAGAAGTGTTGATCATAGAATTTCAATCTAAATTGGATCCATAAAGTAAGAAAAAATTCAAATTGTATTTTGCTCCAATGGGAGTAACAGTATATCCGAATAGCCCATTTTTGCACTAAAAAATACAATGTCAGCTATCTCGACTATTGCACACACACCCAAAAAAAAATCACCAGCAGTAGCAGAACAGAGTAATGGGCTATAATTTTGGAGCCCAATGGGTAATATTTTTCTTTGCCAGGTGCACTTTTTTCCAGCTCAAAAATGGATCCTATTCAATCTTATGATTTCTAAGAGGGCTTTCTAAATTCTAAGCAGGAAATAGTCTGAGTTGACATCTGCGAAATGAATTTGAGATGGATCAAACCTGGCATCAGTAGCTACTACTGTAATGCTGCCATAGTTGATCTAGAGGATTTTGGTGCAGTAGAGGCCGAGACAGTTCTGAGGCAATAGGTAGCAGAAGCTTGCACTACTAGGACTCATCCATTACCGGGCCTAAAAAGACCTTCGCATGTGAATAGCCTCACCAAATAGACAGACTATATACTGGCTTCATTGCCAGTTGCAAGTACTTTGAAGTTATCTAGATTCTACGGAATTAATATTCTACCTTTTCAATGATCACTTCCAGTGAGGGCACGAAGAACTCGTCGCAAACTAGAGCCAGGGCGTAAAACATGTAGAGGATTCCAATGATGTGAAGGATAATAGCACCATGTTGTTGCTGGTCTAGAGTGAAGGCATCTGGGGGAAACATGTCCCCTGTACTGTTTTCAGCTTTGCACTGCTCCGATTCGCCATCTCCTCCTTGCGCTCTGAAAATAATCAAAGAAAATTCCCTTAGTTTGGGCACTCCAAAATTTTTTAAAGACTAGTTAACAATACTCCAAAAAGTTAGGTTTCTCAAAATTATCCTATTCTTTTAAAAAAATATCCTATTCTTAAAATTGTCCTACTTTCCCCAAAACCAACAATGCATTTGTCCAGTTGTCATCAATCTCGATACTTTTGAACATACTCATGGTTACTGTATTACTGTCACTAGGGTTATTGGGGGTCGGCGCCTAAGGTTGTACCGGGCAAATTTGGATAGACTTTTCAATCCTAAGGACGATTTGTCATTAGCATTTTTCAAAAAATTAACCATAGGACCAAATTCCAGGGGGTCAAAGTTTACTACATAAAATGTTTTATTAGTAACTTTGTCACATTAAAAACCGACTGGTGAAGTTTTAAAGAATTTAATTCCCGCCTGATGTATTAATTTCACCAAATAATGAATCGAGTGAGCGTAGCAGTCTTGTTCCTTTCCGGATCATTCTTGGCACTTTTATAAAACTGGCCTAACCCATTTGCACATAGGTGTTAACTGTTAACTTGTTGGAGCATTGCTTTAATGGACAACCCAAAAATCTACTAAAAATATTGATTCATTTGAATTGGACTTTAACTTACCCTAGTGCAGATCTATCATCATCATCTCCGACTGTTTCTGGGTCGGTATCCGTGTACTCTGCTGGATCATCTGATTGCAACAAACTTCTTGAGCTCCGAAAATGGTGATTGAGGCTGGAAGGCTGCTGTTGTTGTTCATCACTGTTGATGTTGGACAAAAACAGTAAACTGCCGATAAAAACGGCCACCACAAATGCTGTCCTGGGCAAAAAATGCCGCTCTTTATAATGTATCTTATTAACCATGATCTTGGAATGTATCTTCACTTCACTGAACTTCACTACTAATTATAATAACGATGCCGATCACTGTCCATGATCCTCTCCGTCCCCAAGGCAACTGAGTTCGTGGCTGCCGTCTCAGTTGAGTTTCACCAGCTTCAACAACGTTCACTCGTCGTCTCAGTTCTCAGCTGCAACTCAGGCTCTTCTTGACTAAAGCGTTGCTACGACGATGACGACGACGAGGGCGACGAGTAGAGCAGAGGCCGAAAACGTTAGAGGCCGCTGTACACGACGAGGCTGCTAAAGCTGGAGCTAAACTTGCTAAGCTTGCTGCTCCTGCTTCTTCTTCTTCTTCGTCTTCTCTGGGTTCTCTTCTGGCTTCAAAGCTCTCTCGCTTCAACTCGGCCTTCTCCGTCCTTGTCTCAGAACTGCAAGCCCCACCGAGAGAAACGAAGTTGGCCCGCCAAAAGCAATACTTATAATAGCCTCAGCCTCGGTCTCTCTAGCAGTACTAGGACTGCTTCGAAGCGACGACAGGCAAGCCCCAAGTAAAATAAAGTAGCACAGCCTGTAAAAGAAGGAGGATGTAATCAGACAATAACGCCTTTGTTGTTATCAAGTTTGATTCTTGAAGTAGTAGTCATAGTCACATTAGTCACCTTCTGTGAGTCTTATCACACTAACAGTTGTAACACTAGAAGTGCAGATAACTGCATATTTGTTCAACTAGATAAAATGACATGATTCTTACATTTAGTTATTTACAGAAGAACTGATATTGAAAAGAAGGCAGCTCTATCTCAAATTCCCTTCGCCTTAAAAATCCCGTGCTCAATAACCCAATTTCAAAAATCAAAATCCCTACAATTTCAAAATTCCTTCTGGGAACAAATTCCCTCCTCTCAAAATTCCTACAATCTCAAACTCCCTTCTGGGTACAAAATCCCTTCTTGGCTCAAAATCCCTTCGCGTAAAGTCCCTTCGCGCAAAGCCTCTTCTAGTTACAAAATCTTCTTGGTACAAATTATGAATAACAATATTTTGTCAGATAAAATAAGGGACAATTCACCTTACATCCTGCTGCTCTGCACATTGCGAGCGAAGCGAGATGACATATCGCATCATGTGATTTACAAATCAAAAAAGAATTTTTGATTTTCCTATTCACATGCAATCCTTCGTCTTGCACCGCGCCGCCGCAATGCATAAATGATTGAAAGTCCTTTTTCCTTCAAGAGTAGCTACGTACTACGTACTCGAACAAAAATAAAGTTTTTAAAGTGTGCTGGCTTTTGTGCTTTTTTTTTTTTTTGCTTTTGCCTATAAAAAAGAGAGCCGAGGCTTTGAAGAGTAAAATGCATTTGGTGCAACTTTAGTAGAGCTGGCCTTTTTGCTGCTACTGCTAGAAGAAATGTAGAGAATTTTGGGGTCAATTGCTGATTGCTTCTTTTTCGCCTGGATGAATCTCTCTACCCCAGCAGAAGCAAAATGGTGGCAAGAAAAGAGTCTACTTGGCTTGTCAACTATCTTAGTCACATGCAACAGAATAGTAGTGTCATTATTGCACACGATATGACAAATTCATGCAGAATGCCAAGAGCATCCTGTGCTTTCTCTTCCATACTATATTCTACTATGACTAAATACTTGGGGGATGATGGAAGGAGCTCCATTGGGCATTTTAGTACTCTATAGGCTTCTTCATTCATTCTCTGGATTTTAATTTAGAAAGGAAAAGGAGGAGGTAAAGCAGAGGAGATTCTTCAGCTCTGCGGCTCAACAGGCTCTGAATGGCTCTGAAGAAGCCCAGCTCCTCTGTCTCTCTCCTTTTGATGTGGCTAGAGTAGTACTACAGTAGAGTGCCGATTTAGTAAATGTAAATATAAAGTCAAGAAATTTGATTTAGTAAAGAAACTACTACTCGCTCATCTAACCTAACCAAACTTCAATTAACTTAACTGAGCACTGGAAGCTAATAAAATTCGGGGTCATGGTTTGGTCTGTACTAAATCGGGACTCTACTGTACTACTACTGTATTTAACATTTTAGATCAACTCATACAAGATCTAACTAAATCCAAGTCTTTGAACTTTTATGTGTATCTAAATCAAAGACGACAGCTTGAATCCCCTGCTACTACTGCAGCCTCAATCTCTGGCCATGGGAGCTGACTGAGCTAGCTGAGTTAGAGTCTTGTCAAACTGGCTTGACACATGAAAGAAACTGACTGTGTCATCATCATCCTTTTCTACAAGACTTTGGGATAAAAATGAATGTCGTTTTTCACTATTCAGTGCAATTATTTTCGATTGTCAAATTGATATATCCGTTAGATAGGTGAATCATTCTGCTAGGATTGACATTTTCATTTATGTTGCACTTTCTTCCTTTGTCTTGAAGAATGTGATAAATGTCAGAAGTGAGAGATCCTACATTTTCTAGAGGCGAAATTGTCGAAACGACAAAGGCAACTCATCAGCAGACGTTATCAGCAAGATAAAGAAAAATGTCTTTCGCCGCAACGGATTTTTGACATGTTTACTTTAGTTGACAGTACTGCAACAAAATCAGGCACTGTAGCGTAACGACTAACGATGCGATGATCATGAACTTCATGTACTACGTCCCTCAATGCTAGTGTGGTAAAGTCAAAAGAGCCAAAAATCTGTCCATATTTTCGTACCTTCAATGACGCATCCGTCTGCGTCACTCCGTTCAAGAAAAACTAAAAAAAATGGTCAAGTCAAGGTGGGCCCCAGGGAGGTTGAATGAATCTGGCAGATGGGCTGGTGGGTGGAGGGGGAAGCGAGAGGTGGTGGTGGCACTGCTCTGGAGTCCTTTTCCAGGGACTAACTTTTCTTGTCCGACCAAATTGAGAACACTTGATGCTACTAGGGAAGGGGCCTACTACTTAGTTTTGCAGTTTTCGCCGACACATAATATCAGCGTTACCAGATAAAACCTTTGGTGAAGCCACCTGCTCTACTGGTTGGTCAAACTGTGAAAGTAGCCTTGGAAAGAGGTCAATCCACTACAAAATAGAGCCTTTCAAGTGGAACAAAGCTATAAATATGACAAATTGACAATGCTGGAGATGCTCTGTTAACAGATAAAAAGAAGGAAAAATTGCTAAAAAGAAAAAAAATGCTCGATTTTCTAGGATTCTTCAAGCGAATGAAGTTAATGAAGCTCAGATGCTCGCTACGCTCGCATATTCGTTTTGTTTTATTTTCAATGATGTATTGAAAGGGCCCGACTTGCTTGGCTATCTGGTAACCCTGCCCTATCATCATCTCCTGCCCAAGCCCAAAGTGTGCACTGTAGGACTAAGGCTCAAGCTGGTGCATTAGAAGAGTGGGAGTTGCCCTCCTTTTCGTGTTTGCCGCTTATTTCTCTCTGCATTTGCGGACCCGGCTCGCCTCTATGTACAACTACTCGCAGTAGTAGTACCCGTCCTGCTTTGCTTGCTTTGCTTGCTTCTTCCTACGACTCGTTGTCGTCATAGTTATGCTTATAGAACAACTTTTCCCAACTTTTCCATTGAGCCTGAATATCACCTGCAGTGAAGACATAATGATCCGGTCCTACCATAGTGCAAAAATATAAAGTATACAAAAAACGCCATGAAGCTTTAACCTTGCCCTTCGGTTGCTATTTTTGCTCCTTTAGATCCCCTTTCAGATCTCAGCTGCTATCCACGTTACGTTACACACATTCGAAACGTCGACTCACGCCACATTGAGTAATCAATCAGGGGGAAAAACGAAAGGATGGCCTAAAAAAGACACTTGAGCCCTTTTCCTTATCATCAAGGAAGTGCTTGAGCCAATGGATTACCTCGTAGAATCATAAATGTTGAATATGCTTTTGAAGCTCTCTTTTAATCGGAAAACCCATTGCAGCGTTTGTATTGTAGTTCCTCCATGCATACATACAAAGGCCAGACCAAGTAGCTTTCACTAGCAGCAGTCTTCACTTGGCCTCTGCGCTACGCACCAATAAAAGCTGATACTCATCATTTTTATTCGTATGGATACTTACATTCTACATTCACATCTCTGACAGGAAAAGAAGCCGAAATGGACTGAAGCAGCTAGACTATTGTTCAATTACTTTATCGGCATGAGTAGACTATTCTTAATCCTTAGTAGCATCATTTTTCCCATTTTGCTCATCATTTGGCTGGGTTGTTTGGCCTTTTGCATTTACAAGGCTCTGATTAGACATTTGAAGAAGCCAGGAAGGAATACAAAAGTCCAGGTACAGTGACACTTGGTTTTCCTTCCTCCTATTCAAACAATAATTCATTGATGAAACTTTCTGTAGCCTAACTTATTCAAACATTCGTTTCATCAATGATTCAAAGAAACTAATGAGCTGGATTATTTCAGCTTTGTCTTCTAGTACATATCTAATCAGTAATCTCTAATCTGGGATGATCGAGTATTGGCTTTTCAGATTGTTGTATCTGATACAAGAGCTTCTTCCATGGGCCTGGAATCAGATGACCTCGGCAGTACAAACACTTCGGAACGTTCCAATAATAGCCGTGATACTACCAGAAATAGCTTTATTCCGCGACTTTTTCCTTGGCTAAGAAATAGTAGTCGTGTGTCCAATGAAGAATCACGCCATAATCATCTTTACGACAATCATTCTGTTACTATTCCTGATGTTGAAGTCAATTCAACGGTCAATTCCAGCAACTTTCTCAATTCCAGTGGAGGATCACTTCTCTTGTCCGATGCCATCCGAGAGGCCAGGCGCACCAGGTAAAATGAGATTTTGGTCAACCTATATTTTGGGTGGCATCATTTCCGACAAAGTTTCCCCATCCTGCTTTCTTCTAGAACAAGTTTAAAGTCGATGAAAACTGATAAGGAGATCAACACTGAGCCGCTCTATTACCCCAAATGGCCACAATCAGTTATCGACCCACTGGAGGACAGACATCAGGCTATCCTGGCACCTTTACAAGCTCCCTGGCCTCTTTTGAAACCTCAACAACCTTCAGCTTCACTCCCTCCTTCGGTTCGACATTTTCTCGAGTCTCAACAACAACCTCATCATCATTACTAAGATCTTTTTTTTTTTGGTTTGGTTTCTTTTTTGAAATCCGACTCGTCATCAATCCTTTGCAGTATTCTGGGCCGGATTTTTTGGCGGGTTAGAGGGAAGAAATAGGTGATGTGCTGGTAAATTCATATTTTTGCACACCACCAAGTCTTCTTCCGCCAAAGCTTTCTCTACGTGCTTTTATGGCTCAGCTCGTCAAAAGTTTGAGCTGAGGAAGAAGAAGAAAACAAGATTGAAAAGTTGTATTTCTTATCAAAATAGCAAAAAAATTCCAACAATCCAACTTCTAATAGCTGTCTTTCATTCCGACAGAGGAAAATTTCATTTGGAATTGTGAAGAAGAAAATGCGAACAGATTGTTTCCTAGAAGATGCTAGAATTTTTTTTTTCCATTCAGCAAAACTGTTTGCGAGATGAAGCAATAATTCCCTTTGCTCTGCTCCTTTCATTTTGACCTTGTTTAACATCATCTCTGCTACAGCTATTGTGGTAGAGTCAACAGAGCAGATCAAAAGAAGACTGTTCGTCAACTCAAGCTAATCATTAAAATACGACCTTAAAAGGCAACTGTTATAGTGGCAAAGGAGGGTTTTCATTCCGATTTCCGACGAAATCACTAAATACTGGATCGCCTGCTACTGTCGTTTCCTTCAGCTACTATGATGACGTTAGTTCTTCCGATAGAAAAAAAAGTGCATTGATCAAACAGAAGACAAATAAAAAATGCAAGATTTTTTCCTTCTTTCCTTTTTTTACTGGCGCTAAGGCTATGACAAATTCCACTCATTTCTTCATTGATTTTGCATACCAGATTTTTGGGAACGATTTTCCGATGATCTCTTATAAAGAAATGTCTGAAAATCATTGATGAAGGAGGAAAACGCCCTAATAACGGCTACTAAACAATGCGATGTGTCGTCACTTGGAAAAAGTTGAGTGAACACAGAGTGGCTTCAATGCATTGCAAGGTGTGCTCGCACATCATCACCATCGACTTCATCCCTTTAAAATGCTCACAGAACGGAACAAAAGCAACCTTGATTTTCCCTTCAGTCATTCAGTAGTCACTTTCATGGCAGCAAAAACACACATTGAAATATGGTGACGAGCAGAAAGTCTCTGATTATTTTTGCCATCTTATTTTTCCTTTTCACTTGCAATGCTGATGAGGCAAGTAGTGATACTGAGGCTGAAAATAACAATCTAGTGCTTGACCTGTTTGAAAACCAGCATAACAAGATCAATGAAGTTAATCTAACGAAGAAACCACGCAAGATCAAGAGGAAAAGAAAGAAGTTATTGCCTGGAAGAGGAGAGAAGAAAGAAGGTGAGCAACAGGAAAATCAAGGAGAATGGCTGCACTTTCTGCAAGAGAAGAGCAGCAGCAATATCAACCAAATAGAGAATGTTCTTCAAGCTTCGGCTGCTGATGCTAGTGAGGACAGAAGCCTGAACAATAGTGAAAGGAGACAGGCCAAACTCAGGTATGAATTGCACTCAAGTCAACAGATACGGGGACTGGAATTTCATGCAAAAGAAGGCAGCAGCAGTACCGAGGCTAAGGCACAACAGCTTTTGCAAACTATTCTTCTTCTTCGACTACTATAAGCTCCAGGCTGCACCACACTTCCCTAAGGCAGCCTGCTATGTACTACGATCCTTTAAAGCAGTAGATAGGGCCAAGTAGACTCAACTTTTCAGGATCTAAATTCTATCTGTAGTTTTGAATTTGATATACTTTGATTGCCAGACAGTTTTAGTCTCTTATGGTGAATCCCATGATCAGGTGGAGCAGAGTGCAAAATAGTTTAGACTCTGCTACGGCGATTAGAAATGCTTTGATCAAAGCAATGCAAATTGCAAAGCTCTGCTATCTAAAGACGTAAATAATTACATTGAAAGGAATGCAGCAATGCCAAGAAACTAAGAAGCAGCAGAGTGTTCAACAATAACATTTGTCTCTTCTTTCCTTGGCCAAAGGCCAAACCAATGGTTGCAAATCCCATTTCATGTTTGGAAAATCATCGTCTTTTAGTTATTACAGTAACTGTAAATAGGTAATAAAATATTCAGTATTCTGCAGTAGTGTATTCTTAGATGTATTCTTTTTCTCTTATTCTGCTTCTTTTCAGTGCGCTGTCTGATTTGATTTTTGATGTGTTCAAAGAAGTGATAGCAGAGCTTATCACGGAAACAGTGGGGTCCTATCTGGGTTTGGGGAGCACCCGGCGTACCGGGGAGAACAGCAGTACCGGCGGATGGGCTGGAGGCCTTATGGATCTTATTCTTCACGCTGTACGAAAGCACTCGTTAAGGAAAAAGAGAGGATGCATATGAAGATTCAAGCAGCATTGGCCTGCCATGTGGAGCAGAGAAAATACTATGTACACATCTATTTGCCATAATACCTAGTCTCTAATAGATTCTTTAGAAAAATAAACAATACTTAGTATTACATACATACTACATACAGGGTGTCCCAGCAAGTTTTGGATTGATTATGAGCAAAAAAATTTTGAAAACGTTTCGCGATTGAAGCTCCGCCAGAAATCAGGATAGTATTAAATAATCGGTCTAAAAATCAAATCTTATTATCAAACCTTACCATTCTGATGAAAATTACATCAAGAAAAAGCTGTGTTATTTCGTGAAA
>LT728020.1:129863-157975 GCA_900157175.1 Oithona nana
AAACTATACAAGATCGACCTTTAGAGACTGAGAGTAACACTTATGAGGTCAAAAATTGATCTGCAGATCAAAGATCCATGATCTGAAAAGGATCTGAAAAAGGATCTAGATCCTTTTTTTTAAGGTGATCTGAAAAGGATCTGGATCTAGATCCTTTTTTTGGAGGTGATCTCAAAAGGATCGGATCTAGATCCTTTTTTCGGAGGTGATCTGAAAAGGATCTTGAACAGGTCTGCCAAAAACTACCTTAAATACTTTGATATCTGTAAAATTCAACCCACCCTGATCTGTATATGTAGAAAGTAAGTCACCCTAGTAAGTGATTTTGATTGCTTTAAAAGTGGCAAAAATTCATATTTTGGCGGCTTACAAATGTACCAGAAATGTTACTTTGTTATATCAATTGATTATTTGATAAAATATAGACTTTTGGAATAGTGTGTGGCTAGAAATAACAATGTATGGACAAGGACACCAACCGCCCAAGAAACTCATTTCCTGACTTCAATGCATTGCATATCTTATTATGCACTAGATTTTGAATTATCTTTTACTTCCTTCTGCATTAGGGAAAGTCCAATAAATCAAGTGAATAATCCAGACTCGGTAGTCTAGACAAGTTCTAACCCTTCTGTGTATTACCACATCAATATTCATTGAAGCTTCCCTTTTTTGCTTCTCTGCTCGTCACAGTGGAAAGATGATGGGAAACAGTTCTCCTAATACTCTACAAAAGTTTCAACCTGGATGAAGACTTTTTTTCAAAAGATAATATTGCTACTAAGACGTTTCCAGTTCACAGTAGGGGTCTTTCTCCTTTTAATTATTATTGTGGTGCAAATAAACGTTGATTCGCTCTGTTGCCTTTTTAGCACCTGCACAAAGTGTGGAAAATGACAATTACCACATATATCATCATCACAAGGCTTAAAAGTACTTAAAAACACCTCTTAAATTCAAAGATTTGAATTTTGAAGTATAGTACGATTTTGACCATTTTTGCTACTGTCGAGAAATGCTGTAAAAAACTACGAAACAAGCAGAATGAATATAATTTTGATGCAGTGAAAAGGGAAAAGGGATTCAAATGAGATATTTTCTGGTGATTTTCAAACACCTCGAATCAACACTAATCATCGTTGCTACCAACATTTTTTTTTTCGTTGACTGATGGTGCTTCAAACTCGCGGATTTTATGCTAAGTGATTGATGATTTAGAGTCCAGAGCCAAAACCTTCTTCACAGATTTTGGCAAATTCAATCATTTCGTCTTGCTTTGAAGAACAAATGAAACCACTTTTTAAGAAGGGAAAGAAATTACCTTGGGCATCAAAAATGTCAAAAAACTTGCTTTATGGCCTCTTTTAAAAGAGGTGTGAACCACCAGGAAATTGAAAAGCTAAAAACTTTCTTTGCGAAAAAAAATCCTTGCCCCTTAGCGGAATCAAATTAATTTGCCATTTTTCACAGGAGGCAGCAGCAGGGCTAATACACGCTGCTGCTGCTGCCTTCGCGGTTTCACCCAGTTTCACTTTAAATGAGCTTCTATAATCTTCTACAAGGATCTCAAAGAGTGAAAGTACAGAGGAGCAACTACTAGATTTTCTTATGAAAAGAAGTGCTGCTGCTGCTGCTTCATCAACTGCAACGTTTTTAAAGTCTACATCAACTCTAATGAGAGCGTCGATTCATTTTTAGCATCACATCACCATAGCCCACATTGTTTGAAAATTACTCAAAATGTCGCATCTGAATTTTTAAATTTTGGCATTTCCCACCAATTTTTGTCCTGTTAAAACTGACATGTCTGGTAACACTGTTTGACAGCAAACTATTTTGTCCACTCAAAATGTAAACATAGCTCGCTTCGCTCGCAATGTTGAATGAGACTATATGAAGTGCAAAAACACTGACATTTCCATGTTCTAAGACTCTTGAAGATGAACTCTTTTGTGTGTTGGTGACATAGTGAGCCTGTGTAATTGACTTCGTAAGTCATATTTTTTCTGCTTCAAAATGACGCAATTGACGCGAAAATTTCGTGTCAAAAAATTCTTCCGACCCCGCCGTGCTTAGCGGCGTCAGCTTTGAAAATAGGGGGGCAGTCACTGATTGGTTACACCTTGAAAAATATTCAAATTTTCTTGAGAAAATTGCTCTGGATTATTGAATAGTCGTGAGCTGAAGCGGATTGAAAAATAGAGACTGAGAAGTCCGTAAAATTGCTCTCGTCTCATTTTTCATCTTGGGTGATTTACTATTCGACTTTGGCGGGGTCACCCTGTAAAAAAAATTCACGTCACGGTTTCTTTCTCCTATCTTGAGCTTTTTTATTTCCTTGTACGTCACTCTAAATTTCACCCAATTTCGTTGAGCCAGTATACCATATCAAACTCAGCAAAATTGTCTTTCATTTTTTTCGATTTGTACGTTTTTCAAGATTTTTCACAGTGCTTTGAAAGGCTCCAAAAATGTCTCAATTTCATTTTCACCCCCCAAAATTGACAAAAATTTCCGTTGAATTTTTCAAATATGTATTGATCATTTTCCTTGTACTAACTGTACACACCTGTACGGTTCAATTAGGTCCAACTTCTCATTCATCTGCGATAATCTTCTAGACATTTTCTGTCATTCATGGGAAGATTTTGTAAATTGAACTCTTCAGAGCAAAATTACAAGAGCATAAGACATTTTTTCCCAATTTCAGTCCAGGCTAATTATGTACAGTAAGAATTAAAACACTTGGCTTCCTCGACCCTTCGGGCCTCGCTCGCTCCGCTTCAGTAGACAACGCATGATGATGTTTTTCGTAGAAAATCCATTTTTCCATCAATCTTTGTGATTGCCTAATCACTTTTTAGGCACGTTGCCCTCCAGGAAAATAGATTCATAAGCCTTGAGAAGAAATTGCTCGTGATCATACTGGAAGATAATTTTGCTTGCAAAAATTGCATGGACTTCTCTCGTTCGCTGCAGCAGCGAAAGAAAGAAAATTGGCATCAGAGCTCAACGAAAAGGGTCAAACGTATGTTCAACATTCTTCATTTATGATCTGACTTTCTCTCTTCCTTTCTTAGATATTTTCCAATTTTTCTGTGCAATCTTCAAGGGTCAAAAATGAAGAAGAAATTGATTTTCTACTTGGCAAAAGATTACTTTGGCTGTGACAGAAGAGTAGGAGGCAGAAGATTGTTCACTAATGATTTCACGTTGACACTGTGAAAATTTCTAATGACACCTTGGGTGACTTTCAAGGTTTTGACTTTACTACAAAAACAACTTTCCTGCCTGGAAGACACTAAACTTTTCTAATTTGCTCCTCGCCTCCTTGGTAATAATGAAGCAATGACTCCTCTTTCAGTCATAATTCGAATAGTATGACACACCAGTTCCTTGCCCTTCTATCATTTCACCGTAAATCTATCAAGGTCAAACTTCATCAAATTATCTTATCAAATCTGGTGGGAAAAAAATCTCCAAGAAATGGAGATCTTGGAACTGCAGCTCAGGCTGTTGCACTTTCCTTTATATGGGACTTGAACCCTTTTGTTTTTAATGACTGTGGAAAGTGGCAGTAGAAATGTTATTACTCTAGACACACACATACACTACTGACATGAATCATACAACTTCCAAGTTTCCTTCGTTTTTTTGAACATAATTAGCCATTTGCTTCTCTTCCAAGATGACTTTAGTTGATGATTATAGCCAAGATATATTTGTATGTTGTTTACGTGGGGGAATTAGTATTCAAAAATTCAATATTTTTCTTGGCTCTAATCTCTACTATTCTGCAATTTAACCGAATTTCAACGTTTGTGCTACATCATTCACTCCTATTCTCTATTAATAACTCAATGATTCATTCATTTGAGAGAAAGTAGGCAATTACCAGACCAATGCTGGATGGGCGAATAAAAAGGTATTTTGCTTCCTGTGGTGAATTGAAGGAGCGTCGAGCATGCAGCAGCAAACCCAAAACGAGACTTTTAAACAGCAAATAAAATTACCCAGTTTCAAAGGAAGAAAGACCGGTAAAAAATATTGCACAAAAACGGAGTTTTTTTTCTTTTCGAGACACTCCAAAGAAAGAGAGGAAGCGATTTGATACGACGTGCTTCACGTTCTTCTCTAAAAATAAGTTAGGGAAAGTTTTTTCGTTCTTTTTCCTGCCTAATTACACTTTGGGGGAGTAATTGATAGCTGCACTGATAGCATCTATACAAGCAGAGCCAAAATCATTGCCAAAAGAACTTTTTCACAAGCCAATTATTTGCAAAAATACATCTATAGTACACACCCAAAATAAGTAATTTGAGTGGTTTTTAAAACCAACTTTCTTTCTTTCCCTTATGCAATTATGTAGGGTTTGAAACTTGCTGGGTGATCTCATATTCAATGACCGTTGAAAATTGTGATGGATGACAGAAAAGTCAGCTGAGCATCAAAGTCAAGAAAACTTGACAAATCAGACAGAAATTACTGTAATTTGATGGCAAGAAGGTCTTTCTCATCTCTCTTGCCAGATATGAATAATACTCGTCGTGAGATCATATAAAACTACATTTAAAGTAATGCATGATTTGGTAATGGTATCACCAGTAATCATGAGCTTATTAAGGAGGTCGTGCGCTGTTAAATAATAAGTTATGTATTTCCGACAACTCAGCATTTTAAACGAAGAGAACGAAGCCTGACAAAGTAGAAAAGTAGGGCTCTAAATTGCAAGAACTAATCGGAAGGTCCATATTATTTTAATTTCAAGTCTGAAACATATCAGGAACCCAAAAAGTTAGCGGAGCTGCAACTTGGAGTTCGAAACTTTTGTGGTGATTTCAACGCGCGAAATGAACTCGGTTCTTTTCACTTCTATAATCCTAAGAATGTGCTAAGAAATGATGAGTATAGCGGTGATTTGGAAAAGATAAGGCTTGCACTTCTGGATGGTGTAAGATTGATGAAGAAGGCAACTACCATGTCTTGAGATGCATAGCGATGCGTGTAAGCAGAAGTAAAAAAAAATTTGCTACTGGCTCAGCTCCTTCTTCTCTCGGCTTGAGTGAGTAGTACTTTCTTTATCGTAAGGAAAAAATGAGTGATGATAGTCTACAAAAGGCGCGAAGATGATCCTAATAGCAAAAAGTAAATATAATACAGTGTGACCCGGCATCTCACCTCTAAGCAGCAGGGGGGCCTTAAAAGGTAAACTCTCACCTACGCAGATTCTTGACGCAATTACTTTAGCAGCCTAGTCGGCCTGATTTGGAGTTTTTGCTTCAAGTCAAACACGAGACACATTTTCAAAGTGTTTGAAAATCACTTAAAAAGTCTCATCATGATTATTTTCAAAGTGTAAAAATATTTGAATTTTTTTCTTTCGGAAAAAAAATTAAAGACGCTTCGCTCCGCTTTAGGTAATTCAGATAACACATTTTTGTTGATTTTTATGCATTGTGCGAAGCTGTGTGCTAAATAGGCCCAATATCATTTGAAGAAACGCGACACGTGTGTACGCCTCATAAAGCTCAAACCACTAGGTTTCATGAGTTGTTTTCACATGCAATGCACCGCAAAATGGAAGAAAAGTTTCTTAAACGTTAATTGATTGTGAAAGAAAAGTGAAAGATTTAGTATAGTAACCCGAACCCCAAACCCCAAAGTTTCTTCCGTATCGTGATCAGAAGGACTAAATGAACTTCCTAATGACTTGCAAGCTAATAGAAGTCTGCAAGCTGGATTTTGACTGCTTGATATTTCAAAGAGTGTCGATTTCGCCATAGAGTCACCACAGACCCTATGATTAGCGGGTATTTAGCGTGGAAATGAATGGTTTTACAACACCATAGAGAAAACTAGAAAAAAAGGAGTCACGGGAAGTGCTCCAATTGATTAGCACTCCGTCGTACACTCTATTCCAAAAGTCCACATTTTGTACAACAATCTATTTAGATTTTAGATGAAAAAAGTCACACTTTTTAAGTGCTTTTGTGAATCAAAATCTGAACTTATTGGCATGAAAAACCACCGAAAGTCACTTAATAGGGTGACTTACTTTCTACAGATTAGGATGGGTCGAATTTTACAGATTTCTTAAATTCTTAAATATACTTTTTGGACAAAATTCGGACTTTTAACATCATGGAACTCTCTTTAATTGCAGACTTCTCCGTTCTCAGCAGAAAAATCACGTAAGTGTGGCATGAAATTAATTTGTCCACGGTCTAAAAAAAGGTGACAAATACACCTAATAACTCAGCGATTAAAGCGAAGAAGACTAGGGGAAACTTTGACGTGCATTCCAGCTTCTTGTATCCCGAGAAAGTATCTGGAAGTCGAAATGGGAGGATGTAACGTTACAATTTTTGATCGATGGCATTGAAAATCGATGACTATTGCTGGATAACGGAAGTATTGACAGACCAAGAGAAAAACGATGCAGCAGAGTTTCGGAGTAGTGAACAAGTCTCCTTCTGTAAAGCACACTAGCCTGCAGAAAAAATCTCTTTTCATCTTTTTGATCGATCACAACTGTTGCTGCAACAAAAATTAATCTGGTTCATGCTTGGACAACGCTTTTTACCTCATCTAGCAAAGGTTTCTTTCATTCTTCGAGACCAGTTTTACCGTTTCCTATTGCACCAATTCAAATCTTTCTTGAGTGGTATTTTGAACTACAAAATATCATGTTGACGAAGAACCAATTGAAATTGTAGGAACTGTTTTGAAAATAACAGTCGTACTTGGTATTACACTATATATATGAGATGCGGTCAAGAAATCACCTAAGGGCTACTAACTGTTGCAGTTAAACCCACAAATCCCTCTGGTCTCAGAGTTTGTTTGCATATCTATGAAAATCATTATTATCTAGACCAGTAGTAGAGCTGTTTTACAAGCCATTGTTTTATAGTCTGTAAATGTCCTTTTTGCTATTTACATTATTTTATATTATTCCTTTGTACATATTTTGAAATTCCTCGTCATAAACGTCGTCAATATTCCTTGAAAAAAAAATGCTATCTAAGGAAAACGTGGGAATCGAGCCTGAAAATAATGGTCACGCAAACACTTGATCAGCGGATTTATTCTTCGAAAAACCTTTCAATTCTGACCTATTTACCAGATCAAACAGTTGTTGCTTTGAAAATTCAAGCTTTTTTGTGGAGATCAATGCTTCCTGATGAATGCAGGAAAATCACTGTAAAACTTTTATGGAGCCGTGACCCTAATTTTCAAAATGAGAGATTTCAACGCCCGCCGGTCTCCTTGCGACAACGTCAGCAACACTTTGCAATGTTATAAAACGAGACTTTTTGTATAATTTGAAAACACTGTGTTGCACAGATCTAGATTAGGTTTTATGATGGCCATGATGTTTACTTTTATGCATCATAACTGCATTCTTTCTGCTAACAGATTCTTCCTATTCATCTGTCTTTGGAGATCTAGTTGGCTGATATGATAGATGTCGTTAAAGAGGTCAAGAATTTCTAATTTGATATCAAAGCTCAAGTGTCAATTTGAGTTTTCTTTTCTCTTTCAATGATTGAAATTTTTTCTTTCGTCTTTGGTTCTTTTTACCAGATTGACCTATTTGGGTGGTCGTGGTGGTTTTTGGCATCTGCCAGGATTTCTTTTGAGTCACGCTGCGAGAGATTCAAACTCTCTCATCGCTTCATCCATTATTACTATTATGATTATTCCGAGAGAGTCTTCTGCTCAAGTGAGCTTAGCCAAGAACCTAGTGAAAATCTACTCTCTGTTCACATTTCGCTAAATAAAATTCTAATAAAAGCAGCAAGACCTGCAATCTGCATCAGCTAACATTGTTGGGAAAAAGTTACCATGTCAGTTTCATTTTCTTAGCATGATGATCAGAAAGTCCTTATTCAAGTTTGAAATATATCAGGAACCCAAAAAGTTAGCGGAGCTGCAACTCGGGTTTCGAAACTTTTGTGGTGATTTCAACGCGTGTAATAAGGAAAGTCACTTTTTAAAGTTCCTTCGCTCACAATCTTGTAAAATGAGACCTTTTGTATTGATTTTCAAACACTGTGCGAAGCAAGAGGTTTTCTTTGAGCCTAAAGGCTATTTTCAAGTATGACATGTGCAAATTAGAACGCTCTTTTTTAACAAGCCTTACTACTCTTTGATTCGTTTGGCTTAGTAGAAGGGGCAGCGATTTAGAGGGGTGATTTCCAAGCCGCAAATTAGTGTTAGCAAAGAGGAAACTTCCTTCTTCTTCTCTCGTCTAGTACACTGTAGTCTTTGGCAAAATCGAGAAAATCTTCTTCAGTTTGTGATGATGATGCAATCGAAATATAGCTTACCTAGAAATGATGAGAAAATAATGACATTAGAGATGCTGAACTCTACCTTTTTCCAAATCCAATACATTTACTTTTATCCAAGTGCCGAATAACTACAAAGTTCACAATGCAAAAAAATCATGTCTGTAATCATCTTGACTTCTAAAATTTTGAAATAATCTTCTTTGCTAAAGTTAACTAGCAAATTGACACGTTATGCGCAATAATTTCACCTCAACTATTCATCATGACATGACCAATTTCTCTTCACACACACACTAAATGAAAATAAATGGCTAGGAAAACGTGAAGAGCAGTTCTGTCTGAAGCAGAAAAGATGCAATCGGTTGCGTTGCAAAAAAAAAATCATCCAAAGGAATTTAGAACCAACCATCCTTGCGTCGTCTATTGTTGGGATCTCTCTAAATCAGATTTGAGCCTGTAACAATGCGAGTATTAGGGTAAAAAGGGCCACCAGAAATGGAGGTTTGAACATGTCGAGTCGATGATGCTACGAGGAGCGACGAAGTCAATATAATTTTTGTTTGCTCTTTGGGATGTGTAATAGTCAGTCAGCTGTGTGGTGGTGGTAGTGCTTGCTGCTTGATGATGATGATGGGGAGAAATTCTTGTGCAAAGCAAGCTTGGAGCAGCAGAGTATAGTGCCTTCCCCACCTCCTCATGCCTCATGAAGAACGAACGGCAGTGCTGCTGCTGCTCTGCGGCTCCTTAGGCCCTACTCATAGGTCGAGTATGTAGGAAAACTGCAGAAATGTCAAAAGCACACATTTTTGTTACCTACAAATCCATATTTCAGATTTAGAGTAGTTGTTGATCAAGAAAATGCTTTGATTTCGTGTTTTTTACACTCTTATGGTCACCATCTTGATGAATGTTTTCTGCATTGAGGCGAGAAAGAGACAAATCATCGCCGCAGTGCTGCTGATGCATTCATCATCGTTTTTACACTTCAATTGTGTTACGCCTGACTTTTTTTGTAAGGAGGATTTGAAGGAAAACTTTGAATTTTCGTGCCAAAACGGGCCAACATTGCACCATCCATAGTTTGATGCTAAGCGAATGTTGCAAAATGAGACTTTATGAGTGACTTTCAAACATTGTGACCTACCGAATACCGATGCATATTCTTTTTTTCATGGCAGTAAGTAGTAAATACTAGGGGCTACTTTGAGGGGAGAAGGCTCATCCTTTAGCCTGGAGTGGAATTGTGAGAAATCCTGTGTAACCGTCATGACTAATGAGCCTCATAAATTAGCCCTAAGAAATAGAAATTCGTGAGCTGAGTTGTTTTTCATGCTATGACCTGTAGGCCTTCTTCAAATATGTCCCAAAAAATCAGGCGTAACGCAATTTTTATTTCGTAATAGAAATCTAAAATCGAGTAAATTTGAAAAGTTGCAATTTTTATTCAAGAGTTTCGGATTGAAGATTGAATCTAACTTCTGCTCTTTTTGTGGATGAATTGAAATTTTCCCAGCGATGATCATTTTTTATACCGTTTAATTAGGAGTTGCTTCGCACCGCCGCTCGCTTCTTTGCCAAGCATGCAAACAAATTGAAATATCTAAAGTGAAAATTGTGTCCTAAATAGTCCAAATCTGTCACACACAGAAAAAAGTTGATTCCCCTCGATTCCCCTCTCCTATCTTCTGAGACACAGTGTTGGAAAATCACCGAAAATGTCTCCTTTAGATCTTTGATAGAAAATTATCATACTGTATATTTCCTATTTAACGCCCGGGCATCAATAGAAATTGAGTTCTGAGGCTCGCTTCGCTCGCAATGTAGTAAAATGAGACTTTTTGCGATATTTTTAGCCCCTGTGAACAATCTGTCTTTACTCTGGCAATTGTCCGTCATCTCTCTCTCATCTCAATTTAACGCCCGGGCATCAATAGAAATTGAGTTCTGAGGCTCGCTTCGCTCGCACAATGTAGTAAAATGAGACTTTTTGCGATATTTTTAGCTCCTTTGAACAATCTGTCTTTACTCCGTCAATTGTCCGTCATCTCTCTCTCATCTCGTGTCTGCTGATTTGAAGAAGTATAGAGAGCTATTTAACCACAGGATACTTGAAATGAAAGAAACCTCTTGCGGTCATAAACTCTGATTAGAAACAATGGGAAACTTTTATTGAGCTATAAAAATCCCTTCCTATTAGATTTATAGTCTTGCCATGTCATTCACTCTCTTTCTTTCTACTTTTATCCGAGCCGCCAGCTTTTGAGTCCAGATTCCATCATCTCTTCTCTTGATTCTTGAAGGACTTGGAAATTTTTTTTCTAATCTGTGAATTTTGCATGCCTGTCCATCAAATTCTTGATGATTTGCTGAAGACTACTTCGAAGCTGCTGTCTAACAGTACAGATCATTTACATTTTAAAGAAACATCAATTGATAGGAACCAGACATCCACACTAAATATTCTGTAGAGAATAAGGCAGTGTAATTCTATTGTCTTCTTGTAAATTGAGGTCAACTAAATAACCGTACATAAAAGAATTTTCATCTGGATTGGCATAATTGCAAAGTATCCGGAGGGTCAAAGGTGGTTATTAAGTCTGCTTTTCGCAAAGCATTGCTGGCACTCTAGCCAAACTTTCAGAATTCAGATGCAGCTTCACTGATGTTATGATGACTCTCCAGTCTTGAAATATGGGGTTAAAGTCAACTCACGAAGAAAAAGAAGGAAGACTATTTCATGGTGACTGAACATGAAAATAGTCTCGGACCTTCGGCCTCCTCAAAAATAGGAGATCATCCATTTTATAATGAGCCAAGCAAACTTTGAGTTTAGACCTCCCAGGATGCATCTTAGCAAAAATTCCTGGCTTTTAAAAAAAGAACAAAACGTCCAATTTGTTGAAGGGCCTCTGTGCTCAAGATCTTTTGACTCTCGAGCCTGAGAAACTCATAAAACAACTTGTGAAATTGCGAAGCACATGGGGCTCGCGACAGTATTTTACGAGGTGCTACTCACTACTCAGACAGCCTGTATGAATAAAATCTTTGCAGTTTGCCTAAAAGCATCAGGTATAGGGTGACTGGGGCTTCAACGGCCAACTTTATCCCGAACAGTTTTTTCATAGCCTAATCGTAATCACAGATTTTCCTATACTTTTTATAAAACTAATTTGATTTGGAATTAAGGATGAAACCCCCATCTAAGTATAAATGGTAAGCAAAACATCAGCTATTGACACCCAAGTCACCCTAATCTTGCAAATTCCGCATTAGTAAACATAAAAGGTCTGGTACTCCGCCATGCTAAATTGCGTTTCGCAAGCATACAGAGTAGCTGCATAAAGAACATAGGATAGCACGAGCCATAATTTCTTAGCAAATAACCAGACAGCTCATTTTATCTATTCTAATTCTGTCCGGAAAAGTAAATGTGCTGCGACTGCTGCATGAATCAATCATGCAAGTTTCAAAAGTAAAATGGATTGTTTTTCAAGCCCTTTTTCGCCAAAAATCTCACGAAGTTCGTGACTGAGCTATTTCCTTGCCTTCTTCTCGCATCAGCAAAGCTGAAGTAGATATTACTAGTAGTAATTAGCCAATCCCTATAATTAACGGATGCATCTACGTACGTACCTCTCTCTCTCTGCTACGCTCCTGCTGCTGATGCTTCATAACTATTATGATAGCGTAAAAACTGGATTGTACAGAACTGAACTGCTGAAAAATACACGCAATGAAAAACGAGAGCCAAACGGGTTCTGAAATATTTCTTCGCATGAAAATGGAAGTCATTTCGTGTGGTGTCTCGTGAGCTTCCTTTTTTGCATTACGTAGCATCTCAAATATGAATCTCAAAATGGATTACAATGGAAATAACCAAAATGTGGCAAAATAAGACTTTTTGAGTGATTTTCAAACCACTGTGACCTAGATCATGAAACTGTGAAGAGGTGCTGCTGGTTTTCTCGTTACTACATATTAGGGCGGAAAAACATTTTTCAAGGATGATGCTTTGGAAAAGCACAACCGGATAATAATCACGGTCACGTCTCTCTCACTCTCAAACTTTTAATGATTTGGCAAATGATCATTGATGTGGAGCTAGAGTAGCGGGATCTAGATTACCGTTTCACTTGATAAGCTCTTGTGTATTAGGGCGGCCCATCAGATACTTGATTTTTTTTTTCAACCCTTATCACAGTGTTTGAAAAGTATCAAAAATGTCTCATTTGTGTTTTCATGCCAAAAATGATTTTTTCTTCTTTCTTATCTAGGGAATCGGATTATAATAAACGCTTCGCTCGCAATGTTGTTAAAAATGGTACTTTTTTGAGGAGATTTTTGCACACTGTGTCTAATCCTATTAATGATGATGCCAAGTTAATTTTTCCTTTTAAACTTACGTACATTCTAAACATGCGAAAGTTTGTCTGAAAAGAAGTGCTAGCTGACATTCAAGAAGGCAATTTACGATAGTCTGTAAATTAGTCACATCTTCATTACATGCCAAGTGCCAATTTGCTTGCACTCACGCACTCGTAGCACTTGCCTCATAAATTGAAACTTTGGGGTCCAAAAGTCCACTTTACAACTTCTTGGGAGGCCCCCATTAGTAGTATACTGCATGAAAAAGAGTGAAAGGTAAGCAAGCGTCAGCAGATTGGAATTTCACACCCGCTGTAATTTACTCCCTGCCGAAAATTACCATTCATGTGCAGTGCTGCTCAATCGGCAGTAATCTTAAAGTCTAAGTAAAGTCCTACACAATACCTAGAATTTCTTCTCTCAAAAGTCTTCTCTTCCATGTAAATCAGGTTTGGATTATGGCATGAGTAGACCTCCCACTTGGAAAGTAGCATTTGAATCTCAAGTTATCATCGTGTGAAGATTATTGTAGTTGTTGCACTTCAAATGTGCCGCCTTAGCCCCTCGTAGTATTAGAATCACAGTGGTTGAAAATCTTTAAAAAAGTCTCATTTTTCAAAATTGGGGGGGTTAGTATTCAAAAGACAAAGGTAAATATATTTGAAATTAGGCTAATCAAAAAATATTATGAGACTTTTTTTGGTCAATTTCAACCATTGTGCTTGTTTCTTGGCGTTCGCGCATCGGCCTTCTCTGCCATAGTAGAGTAGACATCTTAGTGAAAGTTGTAAATGGACACACACAGCACTAGCAACCCTCTTTGAAATGGAGGTTTTCAAATTCAATTAGACAAAAACGAGCCAAGACCATCAGCGAAAATGCATTGGATGTGCATCCCATGGAGGATCTTTTATCTGTCCGTTAGTAAGGTAAAGCAGCAGCAGATGGCTTGAGAAGAAGACGAAGAAAAGGCACCACTTTGATAGCTTAATTGTGGATGCATTATTCCCACCAGAAACCTATCATTTCAAAGTCATAATTCTTACGTCTTTTAGATAATGAGCTCAAAAATGCTTCTTAGCTCTCTGTGCTCTCTGTTGTTCTTTTCGAATTTTACCCACGATGCAACAAAATCCGTAAAAGTCTTCTAGTAACATATTGTGACTTGTGAGCGAGATTTACCATTTTGAATTTTTGCGCCGATGATTTTTCAAAATTGAAAAAGGTGCAACAAATAATCAAAAATAGATTCTGTATTTCGTAGGTGCAATTTAAGCAGCCATACATTTTTGGCGCTTTATTAGGTTCCTGAGTTCATTAGACATAATTCAAGATTTTTATCGGGAAACTCATTGGCACGTCCTGCTATTTTAAAAAATTGCCTGCGAGAAAAAAAGTGTCATCTTCTTCTGATGATCAAATATTATGCAGGGCTCCATGTATACTTGAGCCAAAATGGAAAACTTGGATGTAAAGCGTGAATTCTGTGATGTCGATTTGGTGCCTAGCCTCCATGGTGGTTTGCTGGCGGAAGAGAATGATGATCGCTGTGATGATGAAGGTGGTACTCAAAATTGCCAGGAGGGGAAAAAACCCCAATGGTATCTACTTTCACTGAAAATGGACCGGGCCATAGCAGTTCAGCTCAGGCCGGAAAAAGTCCTGGTACTGCGGGTAAGAAGGCCTAGGCATTTAGGCTTAGGGTGATCCATAGTATGACAGACATCCTTCTGGAGCACATACCGTGTGTCCTTACAAGTTGTTCATTGAAGAAAACCAAGGATGTGGTTTGAATACTAATGCCCCCTATTGTCCTTATTAGTCATTAACTCGATTACCGAACGTTGCCTTCCATATAACACGGCTCACCCTAGTAGGCATTGAACTGAAGAAGGTGCATTTCCCCCTTCTACTCCACACATTTTTGTAGGCTTACAAACAACAGACTCACGACCTTTTTTTTGCACTTTGAGAACGTGAACGAGACGTTTTCTCAGGCTTAAGTGGGGCGAGAAAACAATGCACGAAAAGTTGTGACATCCCAGATTTCAGCTAGGCGATAATATGCTACGCTTCTCTACCCTTCAAAGATGTCATAACAGCTTGAAGAATTCCGCACACCATCATCACGCATCAGATCAGCAGATAGGTTTGAAAATCACCAAAATGTCTCATTTGAATTGACAGTTTAGGGTGGACGCTATTTTAAAGTTTAGGGTGGGCTCTATTTTATTATTATAGGGTAGCCCGAGTAGTGAAGAAAAAGCTGCAAAAACTGACGAAATTGGCTGTAATAATCGTTCTCCATTCATCATTCTTACTCCATTCTTAATTTTTGCTGAGTTAAAAAAAAGTTGGGATGACTGCCCAAAATCGATCATCGTTGGTTTTTTGAAGAAGCCTGGGGCTAATTTGGCTCCTTTTTTCCCCATTTCTATAGGCAAAAGTTGATCAGCGGGTGGTGGCAGTTTCCCTTCTAAAAAATTCATGTCATGTAAGCCACACTTTGCATCTTTTTACTCGAGACTGAGAAACTTAGAAAGTGAGCTGAGCCGGCTGCTTTGCTGAAGAAGAATGAAAAAAAGTTTGGATGCACTTTTTTTTAATTTCTCCATTTTTACCTTCATGTCAAATGAGCTCATTTGCAACCCGTTTAATAGGGTTTTTTGCCTCATTTTTGGCTTGACTGCTTTAAATAATTTCGTGGTTTTCCTTTGTCTTACTTTCTGCCATATGCGCGCGCATTTGATAACTTTTTGTTTCAGTAGAAATATTTTTGAGGTAAGCGAAGAAGCCAGGCAGGGGGTTCTTTCAGTTTTAAAAATGGCTGTCATTACAGCAACAAGTAACGACAATGATGCGTTGAAAAAAAGAAGTAGACAATTTAGGGTGGGCAGTACTTGAAAAATCTTGCCTTTTTGAAATTGACCTTTGTCCTTTATGAACAAAAAAATCGTTTTGAAACCTCAAAAATCGTTAATTTGTACTTTTTGCTTTCGATATCAGAAATCCAGTACAGTATTTTAAAAATTTGACCCACCCTAGTAGACATCAAGCACACATACATGTATGGAATTTTAACTAGCAGCTATCAGAATTAATGATCGAAGCCTTTAAAAAATCTTTATGCGGTGCTCTATCTCAATTCCCAAAGATTCATTCCTGTAAATTGACTTTTTTTGCTTTCAAAGACGGCATAAGTACTCTTATTATTGGAAAGGCCGAGGAAGTAATTTTTGAAAGAAAAACCAAATTGATTTTTATAGACCCTGATTTTCCACCTGCAGATTTATATGCACCTTGATGAATGACAACAACAAAAATTGAGCAGCAGCATAGAGTTTAGCAGCAGCTCGGAGAATAAAACAGCTGAGTTTTCGTGGAAAATCTCAATAATTTGATCAGTTCCGACAAAATTCTCGACAAGTCAACAATTCACATCAGTCATTCACGAGAAGAAAATGGAATCTACAACTGAATGTTTTCTTTGTACTCAAGATTTGCCATATGGATTAATGGTTTGCCAAAACTGTGCCATTTTCCAAAGTCTAGTCCAAGACATCGTCAAGACTTGCATTGAGAAATTTCGTCGCGTTCCCAAAAATTTCGTTGAGGCATGGGACCTTTTTTACAAAGAATCCGAAGTCAAAAGCAGTCGGCCTAAAAGTCTTCTTCAAAGACAAGAAACTTGCAAATTACCAAGAATCAAAACCATTGCCGAGGATAGTAACATGGACTTGTCCGCTTACCCGCTTATGACAAGTCTGGATCATTTCATTCCTAGGTAAATAAAAATATGTACCACAAATAGACCAAAAGCGATTTTGCGAAAAACCGTAACATTTTCACGATTTTTTCCCCCCCAAAAAAATTCATAATTTTTCTCGTCAAATCAAAGTTGTCAACACAAATATTTTCTTCGCGTTTTCCGCAATTTTCATTTTTGTAGTGAGATGAAAGTATTCGAGTAATAATAACTGAGTACCCAAAAATAATTGTAGGACACAAGGAACGATGCTGAAGAAATCGGAAATCCGGATATTCCCAGACGAAATCGACAATTCAGGAAATTACAACTCCGAGCATAGCCTGTTTAGACCTCTGATTGAAAAACCAAGAATCACAGGACCAACCAAAACGAAAGTCAACCAAGAAGTACGAAGACCCAATTCCGTGGAAGAAGATTCGTACGACGATGACGTGATCATTACTACTGAGGAGGAAGACATTGAACCCTTTCCCTTCACTTCAAGTTGTTCAAGTAGCATTGAGGATGAGTTTTACGACAGTTCAGAAGAAGAATTTTTAATATGATGTGATAAATCATAGAAAACAAAAGTTGTGACAACAAAGAATTATTTTTCGCAAACCTTTTTGATTCGTTTCTTACTTTTTTGTGACCATCTTTTCATTCATAACCCTTTCACCTTTTCACTTTGAGTCTTCTTTCAACGTTGTAAATCTGCAGATTTTAGTAGGAAATGCATCGGATTTATTGTCTTTGACAAGCAGATCGTGTTCCAACTTTTATTTGCTTTTGACGAGGACAAAATGTTGCCTAATGGTTCCAAATGACTCATAAAACTCCAAAGAATGTCAAAGATAGAAAGTTTTAAAAAGAGTTTCGGCTATCAAGACAATCAAGCATAAGACATCAGTCATAAGCATAAAATGAAAACGTATTAGGAAGGATCATTTATTACATCTACGTGCTTGATAGCAGATGAAATTAACATTATGACAAACTTTCAAGAAAAACCGATGACGCAGAAATTTGCGTACGTAATTACAACTTCGAAGTCCACTTCTTTCAAAGTTCTAAAACTTCTTGGAAGACCTCGTTTGTCTTTAGACAATAGCTGATCAAAAGGGAAATTTTTTAGTGCCAGGGGCGATTCCGAGTGTGACATTTTCACTACACACCACTAAGGGACTGAGGATGGGATACCATTTCTGGGAAGATTTTTCCTTCTTCACCTCCTTGGCGAAATCTTAGCCAAGATGCTTCTAAGTTTCTCAGTTCCCACGTGTCCTTAGATATGGTTCACAATTACAATCTTCACAAAAGCAAAAGGACAATTTTTCTTTTTACCATGTCACGAAGTAATCTTTTTGTTGAGTAGTAGTGCACTACAATCATCTGTCCCTTTTTAAAAATAGTACATCTGCTACTTCCATTTCATTCAGAAATTGAATGGAAGTTGCAAACTACTACTTTTGCCAAATAGCAAATTGAAAAGTTAAAATTATAGCCCTATAAAAGTTAGTAATGACGACAGAATCGTCTTCAAATTTGGCCACCCTTGACTTTTTTGCTACAGACCTCTAATTGGGCTAAAAATGTCGTCGCTACTATGTAATGTAAGGCCATGATTTTGACAAAACACTGTAAAAATCAGGCAGGAAAATAATTATATGGCTAAGAATAAATTGAAGTGCATTTGCAGAGCAATGTTTTGAAAGTATTGTTGGCTGCGCATTGTTTGGGTGATGATGTCCTTGGAAATGATCTTGGAAAAACATTAGCATAAATTCTAAACGTTTGTGAATTTTGCTCCCTGGTAAGAGGGTAGTATTTACACACGTTCCAGATCCATTGGAGTCGAATCGGGAAAAACACGATGTAAATAGCATATTGCATTTTCCCATACGAGATCTCGCCTCTGGTGTTTGAATTGGTAATTTTGCGGTTGAATTTTTCATGAAACGATTTAGTCATCCCTAGGCCATAAATCACAAGTGCATATAGAGAGCAAAACCGCGTTTCGGTGATATGGTGCGAATCTTATTTTTTCCCCCAACTGCAATGACTACAAATCATCTTTTCGAGGGCAAAAAATGGGTCTAAAATAACCCAATCAACTTTCTTTCGCTACTTCTTACTTTAAAAATAAATGAGGCACACCGTATAGTATTTGAAAATATTACCGAAAAAGTTTAAAAATGCGAAGGTTAGAAGTTTGAATTTTGTTTTGAAAATCTAAGAAACGCGTAAAATTAGACAAAATTGAGAAAATTGTGGAAAAACAAGAACAAGATTATAAAGATTTGCAAGCGCGAGCAGCTTGAGCTCGCGCTTCAAAAGATTTAATGAGAATAACTTTTGGGGGTGTAAAATGATCTGGTTTTGTGACACTTGTGGTGAAATCGTATCTCCCCCAAAAAAGCTGCCCGACATTCTTTGAAACATAGCAATTATTTCTATATCTGAACACGTCAAAAACACGGACATTTTTGTGTTTTTGCAAGTGTGCTAATTGCTTGTGCAGAAAATTAACTGAACACCAGCACCCTTATGGTTTTTCGTGCGCCAAAACCATAATGATGCAGACTTATGGTTACACTCTCCAGGTCTGATGTTTTACAAGCTGTTTCGGACCTACTCGTAAAACAAGATTGCATTTCGATAACAGAACTATGGACACCCCAACAAAAAAGTCTGTCCTTTATTGTGGTTTAAAAGGGATTCTCAACTTGAAAGACTATTTTAATTGCGAAATTGTAATAACGATGATGATGATGATAGGTCATTAGAAACCTGATTGTCAATTGGATTATTGATCGTTTTCAAACCTTTAAGACCCCCTCTTGTTTCCAATGTCACACCATCTGTTAAGGAGCTCTGCTCTGCTAATAGAGTACTTTACCTTGATTTTCTCTTTTGAGGACAGATCATATAAGACGATTTAGTCCACCCTAATCTCCAATGATTGACTGCAGGCTGGAATAAAATTTTACCATATGGTTTGTCAAGAAAAAAAACAATAACTGTAAAGTTTTAAGGAGGTTCGTGAGCGACATTTTTTTTTTTTTTGCTTGCAAAATGAGGTCCTTAAAAAAAGGACAATTTCTTACTGTACAACTTTCGTTTTTGCAAAAAAAAATTCAAATATTTTAGTGTTGTAGAAATTCTAAATGGTGATGTCACAACAACCCTTTTCAAATATTAGTTCTACAAATATCACTACAAAGTCAGTATGCAAACAAAGTAACGGTGGTCAAAAAGCAAAGAAAGGAATTAAAGTTTGGTTTGCACATTGGTTATCTATGCATTTTGAAGGCAAAAATCAACAAAGCTATTGATGACTGATTTTGCAATAAGAAGACAAAGAATCATCTCTTCAAATCATAAATCAGTCAGCATAACCTCAAAAGTCAAAAATAAGAAGTCTGTTGTAATTCAGTTATTGGATGATGGATGACTTTATTGAAACGAAGCCAAGTGCATTTTCATTCATCAGGAAGTCTTATTTGCTTCTTTGATGATACCATGTGCATTTTAAAGACTGAATCTGACAATCTGAACTTTATAAAAGCTGTATTTTTGATTTTGAATCATACTGGATCGACATCACACATTAGGCAAGATTCAGACATTTTTTATAAATCATCAAGTCACCATTATAAACATGTAAACTGTAAAGTCTTTCAAGAATTCAAGTCTAAAAACAAAACGGGAGCTCCTGAACTGATAAGGATCTAGAAAATGCAGCAGCATTTTTGGTTTGACAAATAGTTAGAAAATGAGGGATTCCTGAGGGATTTTTGAGGATACACACACCAAAACTGATTTCGAAAGAGGTAGAGTGGTTGTCAAAAGTTGCAGGTATCAAACACCTGCCTCTTTTTCAATAATTGCTTCATACAATTCCTAGTTGTACTACACACGCATCATGCAAAACAAAAACTTTGAATTTAACCCGACGGATCATTTCATCTTGAGATTACTAAAATGCAATCACAGCAGCAGGTCTTCAAAAGCTCGTATCTAAAAGGCGAATATTCTCTTATAACCAAGTTTTCTCATGATCCAATACTTGGCTTTTCATCTCAATTTTTTGACAAACTTTTCTAGTCGACTACACTTCGTGAGAACTCTCAATAATTGCTTTAATTTTTTGAGCCATTGAAAAACAAAAGATTCATCTACTGTTCCTTTGCGGTTATGCGTTCAACTCTCCACACACATGAGAATCATTTGTTGTCCTCTCCTAGCTGCTACAACAAAAAAAAATCGATTTTGTCACGAGCCGCATTATTATAAAACTTTTCTTGTTTAGTTCACAGTCTTTGAAAATCGTCCTTAAAAGTCTCATTTTGACAACAAAGCTAGCAAAGCGAGCAACATTTAATTTCAAAGAAAAGGTAATTTAATACTAATGCCCCCATTCGCCAAAATTCAAATATTGGAACTGTTCAAATGAGACATTTTCAACAATTTTCAACTACTGTGCAGTAGTGAAATGAGGCTTACCTGTTTAACTGAAGAAAAGTCTCTTCATGATCTTATGTGAATCACTCATTTATTTTCCTAAATTCACTTCTTAGCCTTGCACTGTGTAAGACTTCAAATTCTTGACTGACATCAAAAGCAAAGATTTTTCCTTACGGTGCGAAGGAGCGGAGCGGCAGCAGCTTGGCGTAGCAGTGGCGGCCGCTACGCCAAGCAGAGCTCCTTCTTTGACTTCGGCATTTCTGCCCTAGGCCTGAAAAAGGCGCTCGTCATCTACTATCATTATGATTAGACACCTCAAAAGAGAGTAGAAGACCACGTCATGTCCAAATTACAGGACAACCGGACTACACCTCAATTTATGGGAATTCTTGAAAAATGGGCGTTTTTTACCTTGAATTTACACTTTCAACAGATTAGATCAGTTAGAAATTCGACACTTTATTTTTTCGGCTTCTTTTGCGCTTATCTTTATTTTGTTCATCTCGAATTTGATGGGAATCTTTTATTCTTTTGTCTTTTGAGAAAAATGAGAAGTAGAGTGGAAATATCACTTTTCATTGATCTCGTACAGCATCACAGTGTTTGAAAAGAACATAAATCGGATAAATCGCCAAAATTGCCAACAAATCCTCTGCATAGATTTTTTTCATTTTTGGTGCAAAAATTCATATACATATTCGAAAAAATTACTATTTCAATGCGAAAAAATTTCTTTTTCATTTTTGGCTCATAATTTCAAAGTGAGACTTTTTTTGGTGATTTTCAAACTCGCTGTATAATCTTTTTCTGTTTTCAAAGAGGAACAAAGTTTTGTAAAGATAAAACGGGGACAACGTCAAAAAAATTCCAAACAAATGGAAGACATTGTCAAAAATGATGCGACAAATGCAAATCAAGCAAAACGGTTAAGCCAATTACATGTTGTGATATGTGATACAATCTTCCTTGGCAATTAATACGCCCACTAAGCAAGCACAATTGATGAATTTGTGATGCATGCATAATTTTTTAGCATTGTTCACTTAAAAAGGACAGTTGTAGGTTCAGGTAGATGACATGGGCCTCTTGTGAGCTTGAGGAGGAGCGCTCTCTCGATTTCCCACATATTTTGGCATGAGCAGGAGCAGGGAAATGCCATTCATTGGAAGAACCACCGTCTATGGAAACCCATTGTTGTCACTGCTGCTGCCCTTGTTGTTGGTCAAACATACGTACATACATATAAATCCTACAACATAACTTTTCTGTTTTCTAATTTTACGTCAGAGAGTTTGAAAATTACTCAAAATGTCTCGCTTTACAACATTATAAATATCAACAAAAGAATTAAGTTACAGATATTTGAATTTTGGCCCCAATGTAGAATCTTAAAAAAGTGAGATTTTGCTCAAATCAGACATTTTTGATACATTTCAAACAATGTGTTCCGTGCTAAATAAATCTCTTAAATTATGGCTATTGTGTGCTTTGCATTGTTCTTCTTTTATAGTGGCAACTGGGCCACTTTCAACAACATTTTTGGTCAAAAGGAGCGCAAAAAAAGTGCTGCTTTGCGCTTCTTGGAAAGTTTTTTTTAAGGTACACCTCCGGATGATAGTGACTCACACACTCTCTAAGCCTTTGACATAAATACCGGTAGTGTAAAGAATGTGAACTGTGGTGTTATTGTTAAAGTTCTAGATTATCTTGGATAGAAACATTCCATCTTGAAATACTACTTACAAGCCTTGCGGCTTTGCCTATTCATCACCTGCTGAGCTCATTTATTTTTCACCCTTTGGAAGTTACCGAATCTCGTTCACTGTAGAAGGTTGAGGGAATTTTTAGTCAATGTTCCGTTTTGAAAATATCATATTTACGGGGATTTTTCCACCTTTCAATATTTTTCGTTGGATTTTGATTGAAGTGTACTCTTGGTATGGACATGGAATGGACTTATCTGCGTAGTTAATTAAGCCTTTTGAGATATCTGATAAATGTCATGTTACTTAGAGTATTAGCTCTTGTCAAGTTCACAGATCACTGCAGTGTTTTCTTGAAAAGCCTGCTGGAAAGATGTTCTTTGCAAAGTTTCTCCTTTTGATGATGATGGCAACTTGTGTCATCAAAAGTGGCGATTGTCGATCCAGTATCATCAGTCGGCCAAGCTTACCACCACCTTCTGCGTATCCCACAGAAGGTAGACCATTCGAAAGAAAAACCCCAACTACATCAAGTAAGTTACCATTAGTATCCTATATTTATTCAAAGTATTCTGTCTTAGGTTTGTTGAAAAAGATTCAACGGTTTACCCAAGAAATCGAAAAAATTAACAAGTTAAAGGAATGGTTGCTTTACAACCGCCTTTATAGCGGCTACTAGAATTTTAATCTGAGGCACTGGACCCGATACACGTATGTACTGCATAAGATTGCTATCTAGATTTTAAGTCCAATATGACTTTGATGAATACTGATGTATTTTGCCTGTTTAACTTACCTATGCACACATTGCTTGAAATAAAAGAGGGAGTATTTCATTTAATCGTTAATACAACTTGAAAGATTCACATGGACTTATTATCACTTTCATTATCATCATCATTGGGATCGTAGATTTTGGCTGTAGAGTTCCCATTTTGGTATGTACCAGTGGGTGGTACAGTTTGGTTGGTAATAGACCATCTGGGCAAACCATTAGACACTTGGGGATTGGAATAAGGTGGCGGAGGAGGGACTTGTTGCGGATATGCTGACCTGGAAGCGGAATCAACGGTGAATACATCCATGCTGGTGGCAGGAGCGGAGATTTCGTAGGAGCCTCCATTGGCAAATCTGTCTAAGGTATTGGGACCTAAAGATGTATTGGTTGTCATTGCTTCCATGATGCCAATTTGTGTGGTTCTGACATGGTAGGGAAAGTTCTTGTTTTGCGCAGCTGGTCTGGTCAATACCAAAAATACAAAATGACCACAAATGACTACAAAATGCTCAACGGATACCACAACCTGAAAAGACGCAAAAAATACTTTATAAACATTTTTGAATATCAAATTAAATCACAGAATTGATTTTTTTACCTTTTCACGGACCCATTCGGCAATTATGTGGTTGGCAATGATAATGATACATGGACCAGAAACGAACCAGAGTGTATAAAATGAAAAGTACGGATAATAAAACCCGCCCTTTTCCGGGTAATGTTTGAGCGTAAAAAAGGTCGAATAAATAAACATGCACCAGCCAATAATTCGCAGAATGATCAAACCATAACCGGCAACAGACTCGTAAATGTACAACACCGTTCCAGGATCAAAATGTATCCGTTCATAAATGAATAAAGTGGTGTAAATTGTGCTATAGGCGCAAACAAAAACGGCCAATTTTATGGAAGAGGCCTGGGGGAGTCGGGCTCGTGTTACCGTGTATCCCTTGGCGATAAGTATCAAAAGTAAAACAAACATCAGATCCGCTGCGGCTTCTAACACGCGTCCGTTCAGATGTGTTGATTTGAGGCCTATTCCATCAATACCAAGGACCAAATAGTGGCAACTTAGAAACATGACACCAATTGTCTGCAAATAAGAAGTCAAATTAGTCCCTGCAATACACCAAAACAAGTTTTGAATTATTTACGTGGACAAATACAGTCATGAGAAAGAGTTTGTAGGTAGCGTGGTATAAGTGCCTAGTTTTGAGGATAATTGAAGACCAAATTGTCATAAAGAGTATAAACATGTGAATACAAGTCGCGGTTAGTAATATCGGAAGCAGATAAAATTCGTCTGCTGAGTAATGGTGATGGAGAATATCAGTTTTGGGTCCATTGGTCATCAAGAATTTGTACCTAAAATAAAGTAAGTTTTTTTTTTTTTTATCGCGATCGAGTAGCATCAAACTAAGTTTTAAAAAATCTGCTTACGTCAATTGTATTCCTTTGGTGGATTGACAATTGGACACAGCAACAAACCACCATCGGTCTCGTGCTGTATTGAAATTCCGTGTTCCACGACATTGAATTTTTGCTACACCTGAGATGGTTTCGTTGATTCTTTGGCATCCAGAAACCACAACGTTTTCAGTCAAGTTGATAAATTGGTTATTGTCAATCTAGGTGAAAGGGAGAAAAGGTCAGATGACCTCATTTGCGCCTTTTTTAAAAGATTGAAAAGTTTTAAAAGATTGGACGTACCTTTAGAACTGACTCTTTTTCACTGCAAGTGGTCAAATCTGCAGAATCTCCATAGACTCTTGACCACTGATTCTTGGTGTCGTAATACAAATCGATGTTTTGCTCTCCATAGCTAGCATCGTATATGATATCATATTCAAATTTCCCATGCATCGAAAGAAAGCAAAATCGGGCTAAAAATTTCCAATTTTCACCCGAAACAATATGTCCACGGACCAATTTTGCTTCGGCATTTTTTGGCCATTCTTCCCTCAATGGTAAGAAGAATATCAGGAAGGGTAAAAGTTTCATTTTTCTAAAAAAGTTTCTTCTATTCACATGTTCTGCTGCTGTTGCATGGTTTACTACTGCAAAATGAGGGCTTTCTAATGGTTTTTGAAAGGCAGGTATTGTGTGAGAGGAGCGCATTGCTTTACATAAGAGAGCAATTGCATGTTTGGTTGTCACTAGGGTACTAATCGGATTATTTATGCATATGTAATAAACAAATATTTTATTGAGGAAAATCTTTAGTAATCGTGTATCTAAATTCTTGGTTCTCCAATCTTTTAAAAAGGCAAAAATCGACAAAATGTAAAGGTCAATCAAGTAAATCTTACTTCTTGTATTCCCAATTCCCAATTTATCAACATGAATGAAAAAACCTTGACCATTAACCAAATTGAAATTGAAAATTATACAATAGTACAACAAAATACAATACAAAATTCAAAAATACGATACATAGAAGATTGGTGCAAAATCTAGATTGCTACTGAGATTGGAACAATTTTGTGCTTTCCTATGGCCTGAATAATTCAGTTTAGTTATATGTGACCCCCTCGGCACCACCACCAGTAGCGGTGCTTAGTTCTTAGTAGTCGAAGGTTTTGAATACAAAGTCCTTCCTAATCAATACGTAGAAAAATCGTTAGCAGCATGGGTCGCAGTAGCATATCCTGTATTAGGACTGCTAGAGCTGGGACGTAGACAACGAAAGCTACGCACATACTCAAAATGGAGCAGCTGACGGAAAAGGGACTTCATTTGGACGATTTACAACGATTACGTGTCTTGGAACCAGATGCAACGGAACAGGTATAGATGAAAACCCTTGAATATTTCATTTCAATTTACTCTGAATTTTGCTGATGTTCTAGGCCAAGGATTTGAAAGATGAATGTGGAAATCTCACACAACAACTGGACGAATTTCGCAAGATGACTGATCAATTCATTACCTTAACGGATCAGGTACTAAAAAACCAGACCCAAAACAGATTTGTTCGATTGTAAGACCGTGAGATTCAAAATCTTCATTTGTTACTTTGGGAGACCTTCAGAATTCCAAACTTCACGAATTTGATGAATTTTATTTTCAAACTTTTAAGAAATTTACCGGTCGTCATCAAAAAAGTAATCACTTTTGGTAAACTCTAATCATGGAATTCGATCCTTTGCCATGATGATGACGGACTTTCAAGCCATGATATCTCATGGCGATTCGCATCTTGTATAGGTTTAACAATAACTCTTGCATATCCCGAGGCTCAAGCGTTTTTGAATTCATCGTATCCTTAGTATCTGAAAGAAAAATATTGAACATTGAAATTATTTTGAAAAATATTTTTTCTTTGTTTGCTTACCATTGGATGGGTTCTTTGCCGGTTTTGGATGGTTATAAAAAAATAGTGCTCCTTCAATTGTGGCAGATAAAAGTAAGAATATTAGGATATGAGTGAACTTCATCTGGAGGCTGTTGAGGTTTGATTGATGACCTCCGAACATAGCGAAGAGCTTTTATAGGATTTTGACCGTCTTGATTTCGTAAGTGTTTCGACGTATAAAAATCCCTATATCCCTTTTGGGCGTCATGGCGTCGACGGTTAGTTTCACTAGAGTATCTAATAGCAGTAGAGTACATACAAGTATTTTTGGCAAATGAGACTTTTTTGGTGTACCTTACATTTAGGAAAACTCACTGAGACATTTTCATTCCGATATGAAGATAAGCAGTGCCGTTTAACGGCGTATGTACGCGCGCACGGATATTAGGTACTGACGGTACTTTCTAATTGGATTTTTGACATCATAACATAAGAAACTTTACACAACTGATGATGTCTCATATTTTTGCAATACAGGTTGGGAAGCAAGTGGAAGATGAAAAATTGGCTGCTTTGGGTGCCAGAAATATGTTGAAGTCAATGACGGAAGCCAGGTACGTAACCCCCCCAAAAAAAATCAACTTGAAAAACAACTGAATACGTTTTATGTATCGTTTTATCCCTAGAAAGCAACAGCATCAACAATTGACTGCGCTGATTGTGGAGAAAAAACACGAATTTGAGAGACTCCGGATTAACTATGAATCACTGCTAAAAGATCAAGCTGAACAGCAAGAATTCATTGAACATTTTATGAGCCAAAAATGATTCAAATATACTATCAATATTCATTCAAGATACATATTCATTACTCAGTCGTATTGATGACTGATGTCTAATTGTAAGTTGTGTTTTTTACCTCTTGCAGTTTGCACCGCTGATACTTTCGTGTAGGTAGGTTGCGTGACTTTCCCTAGTCCATACTGGTCCATACTAAATATGTACCTGCGTACATTGTACACATCGCTAATCTAGAAAGCCTTCTGAAAAAATGAAAGCTCATTGTTTAAATCGTCAGTGTACCTGAGTGTAATCATGTCATTTGCAGACAACAGTACAGTTTTTCTGATTTCTGTCACCGGTCAAATTGTTTCTGGAGATTTTCCTCCGGAAATGGACGATTTGTATTGTAAGCATTGCTTTGTGGCCGGACAAGATTGGGCAGTGACTGCTGGCCAAGAGGAAGGCATCAGTCAGGTACTTCAGCTTTTCGTACTCCTACAAAAACGTCAAAAGAAACCTTTGTAAACAAATCCCACTTTTTTGCAATTTTAGTAAGTAGGTATGTACCATGCATCGTATGTATTTGCGCCTATGAATTCTCTTGGGTCCCGTACACACACTGTTCGAAATCTTCATTTTTGTCCAAAAATTCAACTTTGATTTCCCAAGAAAATTG
>LT728021.1:0-127331 GCA_900157175.1 Oithona nana
TCAAGTGTGATACCATTTTTCCACTCAGAAATCAATTTCCTACAACTTTTGTTTTTGGGGTTTTGACTGAAATGTATAAAATTTGCTGGAGTGCCGCTCTGGATTATGCCTGTGCAATTTTTTAACCCCCTAATCCACCCTCCTATTTCTAGGCATCCTTCTATGTAAATTGTACTACAAGCTTACTTACATGCTAGTCTAAGTTTTGGTGCGAAAATTCAAACGTTTTGTCTTGTGAAATAGAAATTAACCTGGCGCAGACAAAACATGGACGTAAATATGTACTTAGTATTTGACAAATTCTGACGATTTTTTGTTGCAGAATGCAGTTTGCTCATTTTATCCCTGATGTGGGTGATATACATATAGTACATTGAGTCAAAGTACTCTATCGTCGGTATGCCCGTTCTTATTTTTTGCTGGTTTCTATTTGAATTGTAACACTTACTGCGCTCCGGCTTTTCCTCAGCGCACTGGAGCGCGGCGCTCCAATGCTCTGGTGCCCAATTTGCCAACTATGCAGTTATGGAACTGACAAAATCGATTGCTTTTAAACGTTGAGCAATTAATAATAGAGTCATACCATGCCAGTGCTTTCTGCTTCTCCGGAGAAGTGTCTCCGGAATCCAGACGAAGTTTTACAGTAAAGAAACAGACTTTGATAATTTGTTTTGAATACAAAATACATAAATTCTTTATTTAAGCTAAGATACATGAGTTTAGAAAAAAGGAGATCATCAATAAGCCAAAGTTTAGCTTTGGCTTGTACGGTGGTAAAGGTGCTTAAGAGACCCAGCATCTGCATCGGAGATAGAGAGATTTTTCTTCATTGAAATCACAGCCATTTTTGGGATTTTGCAAAAGTTGATTGGCACTTTCGTTTTAAAATATTAAAAATATCTTCAATGTTTTGTTGCTTCTGTGTTGAAAACATCATCTGACTAGAGATACACCTTTTTGCATAATGTACCAGTGGTATTTTTGGGTAATGTCCCATTATGAATGACAGTAGTAGATGTCGTAGTTGTACTGCTCTTAATATTGTTCTTTTCAATTTCATTTTTGGTTGGGACATTGACCAGTAAATTATTTTTACTATGGTGGTCAATACTGGTTAAATTGTTGACACAAGGCGTTTGAGTGTATCCAGAGTCATGAGTATTTCGTAATGAAGCCGTACTTTCATTCTTCAAATGTTGTTCCAAATAATGGTGTCCGCAGGACTTGTAATCCTTTGAGCATCGCTTGGAAGCGAAAAATCCCATCAAAAATCCCACAAGTAAGCAAGACAAAGCAGTTATAACAGAAGCTGTAATCATGCTGGATCCAGTATAAATAGTTTCTGATGTTCGCGGTTCAACCAGGGGATAATCTTTGTCTTCGTTCAACTCATTGATCAATACTACATCAATTTCTTCCGTAGGCGCAATTTCCACCCGATTTTCCACAATGTTGGGTTCAATTCGTGTGGTGATTTTGGCACTTTCTGAACAGGCGGGATGTTTACCATAGTAAATATCTTGCAGGAGTTCCGAAGCGTCAAATTGGCTGAATTGGGTTTTGTCCAAGCAAGAATTGGTAATGACATTCCAAGCACAATGAGGATCGCGTAATTGAATACAAGCCGCGCAACTTTGCACTTGGAGCGCGGAGCAACGGTGCAAAGGCATACTTTTGACTTCGTGATCCGAGACCACAATGAGTCGATCCTTGATCACGCGCAAGTTGGTCACGGGTACATGATAGGTGAAGACTTGGATTTCTTCCGAAACCACCGGTTTGATGACCCCAGAACCAAAAACTGAACGGCTGGAAATAATCTTGAGAACTTTGCCCTTGGTCGTTCCCACATAGATGACATCGTAGAACTCAGCATTGTCATCTCCAGGAGTACGTACATTGGGATCAACAGCGATGGCAGTTAAGCGTTCATGTAGCGCCGCTTTGACGTAAAGTGGTTGTTGATCCGCAGCCTTGATGGAAGTGTCCATCAAGGAGTGAATTTTCATGAAATTCATATGGGATTCCGACAAATTTTTGGAGTTTTCCCAGCATTGTCCTGGCCTGGGTGACGTCGGTACATCTTGGACTTTGAGCCAGTTGGAATCCGACGTTTTTTGACCCTTGAAATCTCCACTGTCGAAAGCTTTTCGAATGTCGGAAAGTCTAAATGAACAGACTGCTGAGCCAGCCATTGAGTTGTCCGGAGTTGTAAAAGTGGCGTAAATGATTTTGTCATTGTCTTTAGTCACAAATTCCGTTGTGCTTTGAATTTCATTGAAGTAGAATGGAAAGTCTCCGGGTACCGAACAGTTTAAGCGTGCTTTCAAGAACGTTGTCCATCTTTTGGAAAATTTGAAGGAACCTCCATGATCTTTCTTGCAGACGCGAGCCACGCGACTGTACACAGCCTGCAAATAAAATAGAAAATTAACTTTCAATGACTTTCAAGACGTCTGGAAAGTGTCCTGCATACTTTTCATGCATTGGCATTGGGAAATTGAGGATCTAACTGTCTACATATGAAAGAAAGCAAATAGCCCAAAAATACAAAGTAATTTTCGGTTTTTAGATCTAATTCCTTTTTATATCCTTCATTTTACTATTTTCAAATTCCCCTTCTTTCCATGGCTAATTTTATACATACACTGCACAAGCAAAAGCATAAGGTAAACATTGTTGAAATACTGTAACTGCAGCAACTTTCTCAATAATAATCTTCAGTTACGTGTGTGAAATGGCAAACATTTACTGCTACTACATGCGCATGGCTTGCCCATCACTACTTTTGCAGTATGTAGTAGCACTAAAATTGAGGCCATAGCTGCCGTTCAAATTCCGTTGCAGAAAATGTTTCTGTAAAAAGTAGAGTAGGGGTTGCCTTCATACCTTTCCACAATTGATGTATTCGACAGCTGCTTCACGGAAGAAGAAGTAGACGTAATCTTCATCTTCAGTTGAACTGACAAAATCCGGAGCTGCAAGGAGAAGAAAAATGATTTACATGAAAGAAGAAGAAGCAAAGTTGCAGCAACAGATGATCAAAACAGATCTGCTTTTCACATCTCTTCTCTATCCTTCGCTGCTGCTGCTGTCTTTCCAATGTTTACTACGGATTCAAGTCCTTGAAGTTTTCCACGAGACTTCTTTTTGGACTTTAGAAAGACACCAGGCTAAATATTTACTTTGCAACGAAAGACTTCTAACTTTGAGCACAAGAAAATGTGAGACACTTTCTGGGTGATTTTCAAATACTGTGCATCAGCAATGTCGCAATGCAGCATTGCATAAATACAACGTCTGGCATTTTTGGTGAAAAAATGGGTTTGAAATGCTTTGCTTACCATTAAGATGCTGGGGTGCATACTGTTCGGTTCTTAGTGGGTTACGATAGATCAAAGCATCAGTGCCAGAGAAATCCGAGACGGTTCCAGAGTAAAGTTCACCACCTAGAGGAGAATAAAGACACAATGGAAATATTATCGAGATGTCACAAAAAGTCAGAAATGAAGGAGAAAGTGCTTATAGTACAACTTAGGAGGTCAAAAGTCTTGTCAATCCTACAAATTTTCAGCTTGATGAATTGCTTGGCATCCCAGAGAGGAGCTTCTGGTGTACTACCTTGGAAAATGCTCTGCCAGGTGTTTTTAAAAGGGCGTTTGCTACTACTACATGGCAAACCAGAATTGATCCTGATTTACACAAACGAAAAAAAAATTATAGAAGTCAAAAGAATGGAATTTTACTTTGCTTTGCATGCATCTAAAAAAGATTAAAAATAGACTGCAAAATGCACCCGAGATATGTGCCTGGGAAAAGTCTTTTGAAAACTTGAACTACTACTGACAAGTCTCATAGATCTCTTAGTCACATTGTTAATTGGACATAATATCTTGTCGTCGTCGAGCCATTAACAAGATTGACAAATGTTCCTTCAATTCAAGTAGCTTCTAGCAAATATCTTTCCGATTCTTCTTCCCTTTTATTGCCTTCTTTTCGCTTCAGTAACTTTTGATGATTTGAGACGAGTATGCAATTCTTCTTACCGCTCATTATTTACGCCAATTTTAGTACATTTAGCGGAACACTTTGTGTTGCTGAGCATATTTCAAATGGAATTTGTTTGTCTACCTTTTATGATTTACCGAAGCGTGCCTTATTTTTCTGTAGTACACACCGTCAAGGTGTCAATTTCAATGTTCACAAAAGCTCAAAAGTCAGAGAAATTTTCACTAAATGATATGAAAAGCCATGATTTTTTGTTTGGTTTGTTTGTCATTGAAGCAACCACCTTTGCATATTTTGAAAAGTTGGAAAAACGCCCTGTGAACACTAAGTGCACACACCCATCAAAATTCTGAAGTCGAAAAGACGTCAACAAAGTTTACCTACTGATGCTTCTAGAGTCTGTAAGAGTTTTGTAGCTAATGGCCATGGCAGCAGATATCCATCAACAGATCAAAACGACAAATCTTGATTCATTATTACTAGCTAAGCTCTTCTGGAATGTCTTTTATTCAGGTTTGTGGGGATAGTTTACTAAAGCTGGTTGCAGCTGCAAAGTTGCACTTTTGCAACCTTTTTTTTTTGGCTACTGTCGTCAACCATGGTTGTGCATTTATGAAAAATGTTGTCAATGATAAAGGTCAAACTGATTTCTCTTTAGGTTTGATTAAAAACTGAAGAACTTTGAGAACTTTCAATTAAATTGGCATTAAAAAGAGGAAAAGATTTAAACTGCATCTAGCTCTCCTCTTGTCAATGCAAGATAATTGAACCATTTTAAAGTGTAGTGCAAACTAAAAATCTTCAACCCACATGATGATGGTAGATAAAGATTAAAATTGCATTGATTCGACTTACCTGTGAAAATTGCGGTGGAATTGTGTTTGGGGTCAAGAGGACAACTGCCAATGCCAGAGAATTCATGCTTCAATCTCAAGATTCCGTCGTCAATCAGCATCGTCGTGTTGGTCGAATTGTCGGTTTCCTCGCGAATACTCGAATACGTTCGGCATTTGGGCTTGAAGCTATTGGTACCGCAAACCAGTAATGAGTGAGTATCAGTTTTGGCCAAAACTCGCACATAATTTTGACATTCATCCTAGATCAAAGTAAGAAGAAGGTATCATTAGGGAGGTTCTCCAACTTCTAAGATCGATGATCAGTGATTGAACATCTTCAACAACAACATATTCATTATGGAGCAGCAACAAGAAAAAAAAAACCCTATGCTTCTCAACGTTACAAAACTAATGGGCCAATCACCTGTCTGGCTTACATTTATGCTAGTAAAAAAATATAGCATCTCAAGCTGCGTTGACCGTTAATATGAAAATGGGCATCTACAATTTCCCATGAGAATGTGTAGACAATCCAAGAATGCTCACAGTGTTCGACAATCACCAAAAAGTCTCATTTGTCTGATATTTCAAATATTTCATTTTAGGGGATTATTTAGAGCTTAAAATCATGAAAATAAACGAATGTTGTAAAATGAGACTTTTATGAGGGATTTTCAAACACGGTGAATACTTTTAAAAATCAGGCAACAACATCAGTCCTTTTCTTATGCAAATAGCAACGAAAAGACGAGGAGAGAAGAGATAGAGAAGTCGTTAAAAATTGCTAAGCTGTACATAGCTGGACTATGCCCGCAAGTTAATCATGAGGAGTGCTGCTTTCCTACGTAGTTGAAGTACAGCAGGTCTACATACTCAATCTTCTGAACTTTATGAGCTTCTTGCATTTGCTAAATAATTTTTCTTCTTGGCAAAAAAAAGTAAATCTTAGAGTGATAAGCGTTTGCTACTACTTTCTCTTATTAAAAGCCAAATGCATAAAGTTGTCATGCCATATTTTCACACACTTATTATGAAAATTGACACTTTACTGCAGAGCCATCTAGGGATGATAGTAGTATGAAAGAAAACCTCATAATTATGGCATTAGGAAAAGGTTTTCTGACTTTTTAAAGATGCATTTCAAATTGTCATTTGGAGAAATCTGGCTGCTTTAGCTGGTTTTCTAGTGACATTATCTCAGCTAATTTTTCACCATGCATCATCAGATTAAAATATGTCCTCACCTCTGATTTTCCCTTGACAATGCATAGTTCGCGATCTCTGTCCATGGAGTCCCAAGTGATGCGCTGAAAGAAAGAAAAATAAAGAATGAGTTTTGTTTGCATCTAGAGAGACAGAGGAGACTCCCTCCCTTAGTTTCTTATCAAAAACCTGTTCTATGTCACAGGAAAATGAGGTGATAAAGAGACAGCAGCCGGTAGGGAAAAAAAAATCCAACCATACTAAAACATAAAATGCGGGTCATAAACCTGCATAATAACAGTAGTAGCCCTCATCTATAATTTTTCAATGCAAAAATTGACATCATCGTTACTTATTTCTTTGCATCGGAAGTGAGTTTTCGAGCTAAGCCTCAAATAAAATATTTAATTTGCAATTACCTGTTGGATATTTTCTGTCAAATCGTTGAGGCTTAGATTGTAGACAACATTTCTGGCTCCAATCAGGAGTGATTTTCCATCAATTTGAAGAAGCTTGAAATAGTCTTTGTGCGTTTGATTACCCAGGAAACTTTGTACTTGATCTGTAAAAAATGATAGAGGTAAAATACATGAGTGAAAGTTTTAGGTATACAGTAGCGGAGCAAATGATGGAATTTCTTCCTTTTGTATGACAAATATGATTACACAAAAGTCTAACTGTAGATGCACTTCCCTTAGCATTTTTTGTGTGTATTATGTCCCAAAATCTCATTTTACCTTTTTGTACAGCTGCTGCTGGAGCCAAAACTCGCCTGATCACCCTCTCGTGAAATGACGCAGCAGGTAAAAATATACTTTTTATATTTCCCCTTTGTAATTAGTTATCGTTTTTCTAGATCATAACTTGACTTGGAAACTATTGCAGCAAAAAAGAGAAAATTATTCTCCAGTCTCAAGAAGTCTAAAAAACACACGAAAGACGACGCAAGAAGAAGCCACAAAGGAACACGTGGAAATCACACTCGTTTTGTGGTTTTTTAAAAGTCTTCGTCGTCCCAATTATTTGGCCCTCAAGTATTTTGGCAGTGCAACTACAACTAAAAAAGAACCACGAGCACTGATTGTTGACTTTTCTAGCGGTGAAAAATTGGTCATTTCGCATGTGAGTGACACGTGCCATTTTTTTTAACCATAGTACAAAAGTTTTGCACAACACAAAAATAGCCGAAAAGGTGTGTTGCAGCTGCTATGCTACCTCTAAATAAAGACTAAATCTGTGAATAATGTAGGATCAAAAACTCGATCCATCGCCTTCTTTCCTCTTGACTGACATGTGCACTGGTCAGGGTGTGTAAATTAGGGGTGTTGTAGAGCAGACAAGCCCCAAAAAGTTTCACTTTTGTGTAGAGTCAAAATATAACAGAAAATGAATGATTTGTAATGCGAATTAGGGTGTCCACAATTCTAAAAAAAAGGTGAAAATCTCCAAATGTTTTTAAAAAGATTTTCACCTTTTTTTGAAAAGTGGACGGACACCCTAATGTAAGTACTACTGAGTGAGCCAAGGGAGGTGTTATTTGACACGTCAGGAAAAAGCACTTGTCTTGCTACTTATAAGTTAGCAGTAGTCAAAGTCATAATTCGTCATGCACGCAAGCTCGTGCTCAGCTCGGCATCGGCCAATGTCAGAAAACTGCTTTTAAAAGTGGCATAAAATACACGCCCTTCTCATTTCTCTCTTCAAGAACAAGCTGCATCATTTGAATAAACATTTGCTATGTTGCTATGTTGTGAGCATTGGAAAGCAAAGTTTAAACTGTAAAAAGGAGGGCGGGAAAGAATTTGAGTAGTTTTGCTAGTGAGCAACCCAACAACATGGTATACTATGGTATTCATAGTTTACTCAAGCCGCAGGAGGTAACTGCTAGTGAACAAAGAGAAAATTTTTGTACTTTTGACACCCTACGTGCATTTTTGAGCAGATGTTTTTCACAGAGTGAATTTTACAGGACAGTACCAAATAACAATCAGCTCTAGAGATTATTGCATAGGAGGAGGGAAGCAAAGCTGGGATAGATTGTGCAAAAAAGACTTCCTTCCCACGTTTTTATGACACTAGTATTTCTTTAGTATTGTAAAACATCACTTTAGAATCACTTAGTCAGAAAAGTCTGCTTTTCTACCAGACTTATTAATCCAACCTCAGGTTGAGGAGAGATGAAAAATGTCCACAATGAAGTTGATTTATGTGTCTGTATCTCCATATAAGTGGACTGTAATAGGTGAAATGGCCTCTCGATCTAAATGACAGTTGCCCATAAAAGAGTAGCAGAGACTTCTTTTATAATAACGGTCAGTGAAACGTGCTTTTGCTACTACTGTTCCGCAGCGAATTTTAATGGCCCCTCCTTACACACGATTCACATAATTCAGTGATCCACCAAACAATGACCTCGTAAAATCATGCAGCTTTGCAAGTAGCGCTTGCAAAATGACACTCAAATGTTCAATGGTCTTAGACCACTTTTTCAGAACTGTAGACACCCTAACTTAGATTCAAAATCTTTACTTTTAAAGGAGACTATTACGAAATAGAAGAGAGGAATTTGCCCTGAATCGCTCACGTTTTCTATTAAATGTCAATGGTAAATTCCCTATTTGGGCGGACTCTACTCGTCGTGAAAGGTTGTGAAGAAGAAGAAGTACAAGTGTTCCTGCTAAACTAAAGAAGAGTTCATCATTATTGGAGTTGTCCACAAAGGAATTTCTCGGTTGCTGCAGGAGACCCATTGTTCCATAGGTCGGCGATCAGTCATCACTATCATTCCGCTCCTTCTGATGATCCCTTCCCTCCTCCTTCAATTCTGCTAGATAGCTGTTGAGGAGTACTTGTCCAGAAAAGGAAAAGGAGTTCAACCAGAAACCAACAATCAAATAGGAATGTTCAAAATTGCCTGCAATCAGCATTTGCCCAGTTCTGGCACCTTTCTGTTGCTCCAATATAACAAATGGTTTTCCAAAAAATACTATTTGAGCTTCTTTGTGACGTCTCTTACTGAGACAGAGGAAATTTTGAATTTTCTAAGATTCTCCAAAAAGTCAAAGCGTAAAACTACATATTTGTGGCTGAAAAGTCATTTCTGAAGTGAAAGATTTCATGGGAGATTTGTATAGTAGAAGTCAAGACTTCTTTTTTTTGTTGTAAACACCGTCTAGAACGTGAAGAGCGTAGGAAATCGTTTTGCTTTATTATGGAGAAGCAAAGAATTCTGTTTGGTAAATGTCACAAAAAAGCACTTTGTGTTGTTGCTGATGCTGCTGTGGATGTTATTTGGCTGAAGCTTGAGAGCAACACCGATTGTCAAGAGGTGCCATTGTTCACTTTTTTGCCCTCCAGCAGGATCCACAAAGTAGAAATAATCAAGAATTGCTCTGTTGTTGTTATTTGGCTTGGGGACATTTTTGACCCCTAAACTGAACCGCTTCTGCTCTGCTCCTCTCAACCCTAAACATCATCCCCATTTGAACGCCCGACCACCCACAATTTTTGACAAATCCTCAAAATGAGACAGATTAATCCTATTTTCATGAAATTTTTCATGGGCTTACACAAATAAAGCCTGAGCTAGCTTCCTACCCAAAAGTTTCAAATTTCTTGTTTAAATGTTTTTTTCTCATGTTTTCTTGAAACACTTTTTTCGACATGAAATCTGATAAGACTTGAAGTCATTTCTTGTCATATGACACCCTACTCTCTATGTGTATGTATTACCTAAAATGCACTTAGCGTTTAGTTCCACTAATTCCTCCCTTTTCACCTTCGTTCATGAAACCCTTTCATTATCCATGCATTTTCTAAGCTGAGAAGGCTGAGATGATACTAGGGCCTGCATGTTCTATTTTCTAGAAAGTGTAGACTATTTTTCTAGGGTGCATTGCTTGCAGCAGGGCACTAGAGCATGCATAATCTGACACTTTTTACTCTTTCACTGATTTGCCCCGTTTTAAGACACCTGCGGAAAAATACTCTGACATGAATAGAATTTTTTTCTCTGCTTGAGAATGGAAAGAAGATTTTGGGGTGAGGTCAAAAAATTTTCTGGAGAAAATGATTTATGATCAGACTGTTTACTCCCCTCGAGAAAATTACCTTCGTCAGAAGTTCAGTGGCATCGCATCTCTAGGTCTTTGGCGCATCCATTAGACCGAATTCCAAGCATTATTAAAGTCATGCCCCCTGGTTGGATTTCAAAAGAATGACTACTGCTACTGTTAGTTAACTACTGAAAAGCCACGACTTTTTGATAATAATCCGCAGTGTTTTGAGACAATTTTGACATTTCTCTGGCGCCTCCACCCTAAGGGTCAACACTACTACCGCCATAGCGCAGCACCAGCGCAAATCTCGACCCACAAACTCAATTTTGAAATATTTTTGGGTTAGCAGGGTTGGAGTTAACTAGAAGTGTCGTGGCTAACGAGCCTCTTCAGCACTGCCAATAGTTACTACCTGTAGCTGTAGTGGACTACTCTAAGTGGACTACAAAAATCGCGCCACAACACAGTGTCGCCAAAGGCAAGGAAATGTTAAAATAAAATCACAGCTCTCGTCTAGACTACTGTGATTCAAAATGTGATTCTCATATGATTGTTTTACTAATCAAATACAAAAACTTGATTCATTTTGCCATTTTCAAGAAAGTTTCTGTTTAGCTACCTCTATATGAAAATTCTTTTCGACTTGGAAATTTTGTGAATTTTTGAATGACTTGTCAAACAAAAGTGACAAGTTTGTTGAGTTTTTGAGAAACTACACATTTTTCTACGTTCCTCACAATGGACCTAAGGCATTGAACCTGTTGAACTTTTTTCTCATTATTGTTCAAAAATATTGGCTAATGACACACCGTGTACTACTAGCAAGGGTAGATGCACCACTCTGGTACTACTACTGACGCTGCTGCTGTGACTCTGCTGTAAAAGTGATGGTCAAAATTGAGCCTGGGGCAGTGAAAAACCCTCCTGGACAAAAATCTCTCTCTAAACTCCCATTTCAACTGGAGATACTCTCGGCGGGGAGCCCTCTACACCAACTGGCGACGACCTTTCTTCAGAGCTAAAGAAAACTTTGTGCCACAATTTTTAAGCAATGAATCATCTACTGCGAAAAACCAGTGGAAAATCAGGTCAATGATTTATCATCTTGTTCACAGAAGCTGCAAAGCAAGACTAGTAAAAACCTGGCTCTGCTGCTGCCCCATCACTTCTTATTTATAGGCTGTTGTGTGCCAAGCAAATTTCACCAATTCATTAATTTTCAATGGCTATGGCAAAAAATACAGTGTAAGAAAATCTCTACTTCAAAATCTAACCTAATTTAGTATTTATTTAACTAATTGCGCACTTCAGGAGCTTATCTAAAAAAATTGTCTTCTTTAGTATTCACAAAAAGCTTGAAAAATCACAACGACGACATTTGTTCCAAGCAAATAATCTTTTCGATCAAACATTCTAAAAGTGACACCTTGCTCATGATAGCGTAAAAATCGCTACTATCACGATCCACAAATAAAAAACTAGCAGAACCAGTATTTCAATTTTTTCATTGTTTCTTAGCACCTTTGATACAGGCTGTGCTATTGTTGTAGCTATGCAAATTCAAATGCTTTTGTATAATAAGGAGAGCAGCAAGAGTTCACCGTTCAGATGCTGATTCACCAGGTGAACTCTATAGCAGGCAGACACTATTTGAGCGACCCCTAATCCCTCTTTAGGGTCACTCTTGATGGGACACAACAGCACGCTGCCGTGTTGTGTACTACAGGTAAAACTGACGCGATGGTACAACCAATGGTTTCTGCGAAACTTCAACCTGAATCATCATTAGGACAAAAAACCAAGAGTTGAAATGTTGTTGCAACTAAGAAGTGCTAAAAGCTTTTCAAGTCTTACACTAGAGGACGTTTTTAGTCAACTACCAAGATGATTGGTCATTTTACTGATTTTATAGTATTAGAGAAAATCTTTTGATCTTGGGATTCCAAGTAAGAAGAATGATCAGATATTTTGCTTTGCAAAGCTTGAAGTTCTCTTGAAATGCAAGTTCTTTAGTGACATATTTTCTTTTATGCCTTAGCTCAGAGAAGATTTTGTCCAAGGGTTTTATGGCTCTCCAGCTCTTAAATTGTGGGATTAGAAATGGATATCAAGATGCCAACTCACGAAGAAGAAGAGAAGTAGGAGGCTTTTATTCCAAGCAAGTTTTGAAAATCTCTGATGCCAATTTTCTAAAACTCAAGACTTAGTGGTTATTTTCGAAGACTTAGCATTTTTTAAAAATCAATATCATGAATTTTCATGAGTTGAAGAAGAAGCCCTAGAAATAATTGCCGCCACTAAATCAAAAGACAGCAGAAAAATTGACTGCTGTCAACAATCTGTTGGAAAATATGTTTGGCTATCATGTGATCATCCTGGAAAAGTTCTAAGCGTCTCTTTCCGGTGGTGGTAATTTTGAGCAGCAACATTTGCTGTTGTCCCCTATTTACATTTTCAGACTAATGATCTGTTTGCAAGCGCAAAATTAGCAGCTCATTGTTTACAAAGGAAGCAGAAGGAAGCTGGATGATGAGGCCATATTGTTTGCTGAGTGGCAAAAATTGATTTTGTACTGTCGTAAAATTCGCTCAAAACGTTGATTCGGTTCAGTGTGGGTTGCAAATCTCTGTGAAATGGGAACTTTCCCAGGATGCTCTAGTCTGGCAAATGTTGGCAAGTTGTGTTTTCTTGAAATGTCGTCGGCATCTTTATCTCCCCAGCAATTAGTGAAGAAAGCTTAAAGCATCATGAAAAGCACCGCCGAAATCAATAAACACGACTTGGAAACTCCCAAAGGAGAATTCTATTTTCTCAGGCGTCCTTGGGGACAAATCCAGAGCTCTGATGTGGAGCAACCACTAGGAGATTGATTTGTCACCTAAAGAGAAGAAGGAATAGAGAGAACTGAGAAGCGAGGCCAAAAAGGACCCCAAAGGAAACCACCAATTTCCTTTGCTCACGATGATGACCGAATTCAATCCCTACTAACCTCAATAGTGCCCGAAATCTAGAGTAGCAGGAAAAAACCACTTAACACTCAAAATGGTACAAAAGACCATAATCATTTTTTCTTTGATGATGAACTTTGAAGAAGTGTTGCTACCTTGAGTACTGAGTACTGTCAAGTAGGAAACTTTTGAAACTTGAAAACTAGTTTAGTCAACACTTTTTCTTCACAAGAGTTTGGATAATAAGCAGAAAAAATGCAGAATTTGTTACCAATTAATCTAAAGTAATTGTTTTTCTAATATTGTTCATTTGGCTACTGTTCAGTGTTTCACATTGTTATGCAGACTCAAGGCCAATTAAGACATTTTTATGCACAAAACAGAGCGTTGTTTTTTGCACAAAGAATGTAAGGCCCAAGTGATACTTTTTTTTCCAAAGGATTAGATTACATTTCTAATGTTACAATTTCTGTCTCTGTACAATAACAATTGGGTTGAGGAGGAGTGGTAAAGAGCGTCAGTTGGTGATGGTGACAATTTCCAACCTCGAGAGATTATGTCTAACTCTCATTCAGAAGAAAATTCTGTCAGCATTCTGACCCTTGCTTGTGAAATCTTAGGTTCATCCTAGAGTTAGTTAGGGCTTCCAAATCGTGGGAAAAATCAAAGTCATCACAATAGAAGAAGACAAGCTTTTCCTGGTATCCATACAAAACTAGTGAACTTAACATGAACTTTTGACATCACTTTTCACTTGAAGTGTCACATGAAGACAGCAGCAGCAGCCTCAGCTTTTGTAAAAAGCCTTTTAATCAAGCTGAAGAGCAAAAGACGAAACTTATAAGCCGCTTTGTAAGCTTTGTAATTTTAGACCTCAAGTCATTACACAGATTTTTGTTTACAGAGAAGAGAATAGCCAGCAAGCAGGGAAATGGGATGCTCTAAAGCTGTTCTAGCTTTTATGGTTTTATGAGTTTTGTCTCTAATAACCGTCTCTAGAACGGTTTTGTCTTTTTCAACTCGGAATAATGTTCTGAAAACATTTTGAAAGTTTTGATAGAGGTGCTAAAAGTGACACACTTCTTGATTTATTTGTTTTGGATGTGTCTTATTCTTGTTGTCCACTTTGCCCGCCATTTGGCTAATTGGGTCATATTTCCCCAGCTATCTAGCAAGAATACAAGAAGTTGCGATGATCGCTACGCTAGCTGCCGTAACGCTTCCTGTGACCACCAGATTTTGCGTTCAACCCCTTCTTCTCTTACCCCCCAACAAAATTATCAGGGTTGACCTTTTGCACTGATTGATATCCGTCTGACAAAGACCGGATACTCGTCGCCCGGGTATTAGAGATAATAGGAAGCATTTTCGCACCAAAATGTCGAAAATCTTTCATCTACATTGTGGCTCTCTATCTTAATCTAGGATGGAATGAATTGGAGAGCCACGCTATTAACAATGTGCAAAATCAGATAGATGAGAAAAACAGGTTGTAATACAAGTGTGAGGAATATCACGATTGGCACTAGCAAAAGCAGCTTTTGTAAAGTAGAAAAATCCGAGATGATCAAGTCGTGATTCTCGAGGCTTGGCTCTAAAATTCTTGAAGTCTTCTTCTCATGAGAGAGACTTTTTTTCTGTCCAGGGACTTGACTTGCTGTATAAACTAAATGTCTACTCTAAGGAGTGCTACAGAAGAGGCAAGAGTTAGTGCAATCCTTAAAGTGTAAATGCAGCTTTGCTGTGCAAGCTCTATCAAAAATGACTGTCTTTTTTTGCAAGACTAGGCACACATTGACGGGAATAAATGACCTCAATTCCTTTATTCATGGCTAAACTTGGCCTACAATGTCAATTATCGCAAAGAGAATAAACAGAGCGAACTAAGTAAACGGTCAAAGGGACAACAACGTTCATTTTGACCATTTCTGCTTTCATTTTCAGGATTTATAACACACCCAATAAATGCTAAGGAAAAGTAGTAAAAATGCTGAAAATGTGTGTGAAAAATGCTTACCGTTTGCTTGGCTGAGATAGTTGACCCTCAAACGAGGGGTGACTTCGTCTCCCCAAAAGTTAGTTGAAGTGGCCACTAAAGGCACTAAAATCGTAATCCACAATAGAATTCTCAGCATTTTGAAGTCTTCTGCTTTATGGCACAGATGTTTGCGAACTAAACTTGGATGTGAGAAGCACACTTTTCGACTTTTTCCAGGCAATAATACGATAAAACTGTGTCAATAAGACGAAAGCATCGTCTTTGTCGTCGTTTCAAAAACTACTCAGTCCGTGTACGCGATCCAACGCCAACTGTTGACTAACGCTCAGCTCTCCGCTGCTGCCGCGCTCGGTCCTCGGCTCCCTCGACTCAGTCTACTCCAGCTAGCGGACGACACCGTAGAGCAGAAGAGGTAAATAGTACAGCTAGAGATTATCGGTAGTGCTGACTCGGATTCGAGTCTTTTCAGTTTCGAGATTTCCTAAGAATTTTTCATGTCCGAAATTCTTCAATTTCTGGATTCGAACCTGGTTAGAAAGAAAAGTGATAAGGTTTTATTAGTGTTGTATCATGTTCCTGTATTAGATCATTGGTTATGCTACACGGTTGTGTAAATACTGCCAAGAGTACAATTACTGATTTATACTGCAATACATCAAATACATCAGCCTTGGACCACTTATTCCAACATGAGGCACATTCAATCAAGGTCGAATGCATGCAGCAGTAAAAGTGATTTTTGAAATACAGTCATAATACTTACCTCTCAATAAAAGAGAAAATATTATGGCTTTACGTTATGACCTGGAACAAAGAAAGGCCCTGTGACTCACGAAATACTTACATTCAAGACTTTCTTACACCAAGGCCAGAGGCCTGAAAGGCCTTACTTCAAAGGAAATCCAAGAACCTTTCTAGACTTGAAATGAGTCACTAACAAATGAGAAAGCACAGGCAACAAAACTCTGAATAAAAGCTTCATGAATCATGGATTAATCATTGTCTGCAATCGTAATCGAGGTCTTTGGTAAATTCGAATTTAGTAACGAGAAATTGAGGCGCATCGACCTATCCCTACCCTAAGGTGGGGCGCGCCTATCAGACTGCTCAGCTCAGGTGGGTCTACAACAACAGAACAAGAGCGCGCGCCCGTCAGTCCCCACTGCTCGCCCGTAGTAAACAAGACGACGCTACTAAAAACTTACCAACCAAACCAACAAAAAGGTATCAGGGGTGAAAATCGGTTACGCCAGGGGGCGCTACTTTAGTTCAAGTGCCAAGTGGTTCTTCGAGCCTCCTACTCTCCAAAGCTCCAGAGAAGCAACGCAAAATTCCACCTGGTTCAACCTCAAGACGAGACACTCTATAATCTCTTTTGTAAAGAAGAGAATTTTGCGCCAACACCCATCAGAGTGTGTCCATAAAATGGATAGCGCTCATTAAGACCGCCCTTATTTGCCACAACAGAGTTGGAAAATCAGCAAAAATGTCTCATTTTTTATTTCTTTTTATTGCTAAAATGTTAACATTTTGCTTGTATCGCTAATTTACGAAAATTGATTGAAATATTTTTGTGCCAAAAATGGCTAACATTGTTCTTGAGTCATTTTGAAACCAATGTGATTTGCGCACTTTTTTTTTAATGTTAACTGCTTGGAAAGTTGATCAACCATTTCTTCAATTTACTTTTTGGCAAGGTTTTTTTTCGTTCCTAATTTCAAATGTCTATTCAAGTGTAAATCTCAAAATGTCTACAATTACTTTGTCTTCTTCCGTAATCCATGTGTGTTTGCTTGCAAAGCAAAGATAAAATCGGTACATTTGTGAAAAGTGACCCATTTTACCACAAGTTTGGAAGGGTGCTCTATATGTGCACAGTGTTTGAAAATCTCCAGAATTTTCACCACAAAAATTGTTACATTTTTTTAAACCCTGAAAATTGACTCTTTAGAATTTGCCAATCAATTTCAACCCCAATATCTTTTGTCTAATAGCGCGAGACATTCCTTTGCAAGCTACTCAAAGCTTGTGAAATTGGATCTCATTGTTTCTAAAGAGAGTGAGTAAGTAGAGGGGTGCTTGTTAGCCTGCAAAGGTGTTGTTATGCTGCGCGGCCCATTGAGTAATCCGTATTTAATTAGTGGTCTGGCACTAGATATTCTTGGCTATAAATGGTATACTCATCCATTAAACTTGATTACCACTAGCAGGAATACCTTTCTTTTAGAATTTCACTTTTCCATCTAGCTCTTGTGACCTTTGTAACTAAGCTTCTTATCTGTAATTTTTGCTATCTTTTCGCATGTAAAGGATTTAGACTTAGAGAGCTTAGGGGCTATACTTCTGTTGAAGGCAAATTATACGACGTAAAATCAAAATTAAACAGTATTGCAAAATAAACAGACATAGAGGCTAAGTAAAGTCACAGTGTTTGGAAATCACAAAAAAGTATCATTCAATATATGTAAATGATGTTTATTTTCAAAGTAACGATAACCTTTACCATTTCATTGATACGCCATTTTTTCGTCGAAAGTCAACTGCGACATTTTTGAGTTTTTCAAACATTGTGAAAGTGTACAGTGTGCACTTGTAAATGATTCTGTTTATTCAACAACCTTTGAGAAATTGTATTACAAACTTCAAACTTTGCTATTGGTCAGCAGCAAAAGAATAAAGTGCAGAATTACCTTGAGAAGTAACTTATTTATTAGGCACATTTATTTTGACATCTTCTTCTGTTGTAACTTTATGCACAAATGCTTTTGGGTCAAAAATAATATGTAAAGTAAACAATACAGAGATGTAACCTAATCAAACAAAAACATCCCTTCGTTCCGTCATATTTTGTGTTGTTTCTTTGTATGGGGCACAGACTTTGAAAATCACCAAAAATGTCTCATTTGAATTTTCGCGCCAATAATAGGAAAGTATACATAGCTCGCTTTGCTCGTAATGTTGTAGAATGAGACTTTTTAGTGCTTTTCACCCACTTTGCTCTACAGAATAGAATGGACGGAAGCTATTTTCACTACCCCTCAAAAATTCACGTGTCTCATGATTGAAAACAATGGGAAATGATGATGTTGACCTTCATTTTATTAATAAGTTGGGATTTGATGATGTGAAAATATGAAAAACTTCCGTCGTCGTCATTTGTCTCTTTATGTACTAGCGAACTATTTATGACAAGTCTGTCAATTTGAATTTGATGAGCTGATGACGACAAATTTTTCATCGTCGTTGGAAAAAATCATTTCCGTTTGAACACTACTCAATTTCCTTTGTGTACTACTTACTTACTAAGAAGCTGTTGTTCTCTTTAATATTTGCCAATTACATGTGCACATGTGATTATTGTCACAGGAGATTGACAATTTTGTACACAGTTTTAGAAGCACTTGATTATTGCGATGATCATGATGATTGTGGGAAGGGCAAATAAGAGGTATTCAATTCGCATTTTTAGACAGCTTTGACACATGAGGATTGACTTTTAATTGACGTCATTTTTATCTGTCTTTGTGTCCTTTTGCTATCGATTATCAAAGAAACATTTTGAAAAATACAACAGTTAGAAAAACTCAGTGTTTCAAAATGACTCAAAAAGTCTCATTATCAAACATGCATGCGAGCAAAGCAAAGCGATATATTTGAATTTTCGTGCCTAAAATCAACATTCGGTTAGACCCTCTAGGTCTAATTTTGATAAGTTTGGTCGCAAAAATGTAATGAGACAATTCTGGACATATTTAAACACTGTGAACGTAATAGAAGTGTCATCTAGAAAATTACTTCCAAGTTATTTTTATGCCGTTATTTTAAAAAACGCTTCTGCACCAATTTTTTTGAGAACACTTAGCGGAAAAATCGGAGCGTGTATTTTTCAATAAAACCCTGAGAAAATCTTTTAAAAAATGCAGAAATTCAGAAATCTGTGTTCATCTCTTCTTTGCTAGCGGTTGATGTTGCCGCAAGTGATCGGGGAACCACACACGTTGCTTGCCCGTCCGTCATAGGCGAACAACATGATGGGTGGTGGTTTTCATCTCTTCATTATCGGGACGACGTTGAAGTCACGTGGGCTCATCTAGTAATCTAGTACAGAGCAAAATTGTTGTTGTCCTCGGGCTTTTTCTTCCCTGGTTAGCGTGACTTATTCCAACACTAGAGATAAACAAAATTCTGCATTGCTATGACTCGATTCCAGACCTACTATAACAATAACCTCATAAAGATTGTGATGAAACCTGCAACATATTTTCTGCGCGTTTCTTCCACTTCCTTTATTTGGTACAATGCAACATTAAAATGGCACTTAAAAAATGACGAGGCAGGAGAGAGAGATGCAGATTTTGTTTTGCTTAAAATGCTAAAAAAAAACGGGCTAATTTTCACACTTTATTGGTGGTGTCCAAGTCAAGGTATTGGCAGGGGAATGTGGAAATGAAGGATCCAATTAGGTCTAAAGGATCAATAGTAAATGAAGGACATAAGATGAAACTATAAGATAATGTGGAAGTAATAGTTTCGGTAATTTTCTACAAATCCTTTTCTAGATCCTCAATTTCCACATTCTGTATTGGCAGCCACAGAATTTTTTAAGACCCTGCCTGGCCCTCGTTTTTTTAGTGACTGCATTCATTTGCATACGACACAGTAATTATGCATCATAAAAGACTGCAGGCGAGCATAAAAAATATAGAAAATATCAAACTTTTTTAAGGGGTCAACAAACTTCAAAATCATTGCATTTAGTATGTACTTGCTTTTTTCAGACTGAAATTGATTGTCAATGTTTGCAATTTTGTCATCATGCAACCACTTTTTTCAGTTCTGCTACATTTCAGTCTACACGAAAATCTTCTCTGAGAGTCTGACTTCAACTTTCCAATTTCATTTTGATTGTGTTGCAAAGGCGGAAATGAGCTAGATTTTAAAGAGGCCTACGCGTTAATAATGGTGAGAACATCAAGCAAATCTGTTATCTTTTCAAAAGTAGAAAGAAACAAGAAAACTAAACAGTTTTCACACCTCCTCTCATCCAAAATGCTGTTCTACCTATCCCTAACTTCTGATTTTTGATAGGTTTTGGGTAAAGAAAACGCCCACAAATTCTGCTCAACAGTGAACCCTTAATTACTGTCCAGGATCAGGTGCAACGCTGGACGTAGGAGAGCAACACCTTTTTTTCCCGAAAAAATATTCCAAGGGAGGGGGGAGATCATCTCGTTGTCGACTCTACCCAATCACATTGTAAAAAATCCAGTAAAAATGTCTCAATTGTTTCAGCTGAAAAATTTACAAAATTATTTTATTTCAACTGAAACATTTCTTTAAAAATATTTAGTTTTAATTGAAAAAACGTTTTTGGAAAAAAAGTTAAGGTTGGTTTGAAAATTCAAATATGTTTGCTTTAAAAGTAGTTTTTTTGGGTGAATTTCAAAAAGCAGTGCCAATTGTAAAAGAGAATTAGAGTTGATTGCAAATTGCCTGTAATTTCCATTGTTATTTCGTGTGCCTAATAAGACATACAAATTATGCATTACAAGGCACAACAGGAACTGGCAAAGTACAGCACACCATACCACTTCGTGAAAAAACTCTTTGTAAACTAAAGTGCCTTGTCTATTGCATGAATGAAGAAGAAGAAGAAGAGAGTCAATAACAAAACTGTACCATTCTGGTTTTCAAAAACAAGATTGCTACTTCGAAGAAATAAATGGAGATCGATTCCTTTTGTTTCCTACAATTCTAAATAAAAGTAGCCTCACAATATTTGAAAATCACTAAAAATGGTCTCATTTGAATTTTCACACTTTTTATTCTTTCAATTATTTCCATTTTCGCTTAGGCAAAAATTCCACAATAAAATTTTGTTGAAAATGATAATTTTTGGGACATTTTCAACCCAAAAATTTTGAAATGGTTACCAAAAAGGTCTCATTTGGTAAAACCACTTAGAATCAGATTTTTAAAGCAAGTTTGCTCTTCTAATCAGATATACATAAATCTCCGCCGTTGAACCTCCATAATTTCATTTTTGGAACCTCCAAGATGGTTGTTCTCGATAAAAAATGGTTGCACTGGAACAACCAATGATGCCATCAGCGACGTCGTTTTCTTTTTGTCGCAGCACCACGGATTGCATTGTTTGAGACACGCCAACACCATCATCATCACAATGAAGTTTTTGAAAACCACAAAATGTCTCACTTGCAAGAAAAAAACCTCAAAAGTGTTGCCACCCATGCGGATGATGATCTAAATGATGGTTTAAATGGTTTTTACACGCCCTTCAGATCTTTGACCCTTTACAAGTGAAAAACACGAAGAAGTCAAACTTGTTTTGACAGCAGCAGGATTGCAAACCATGCACAAGGGGCACAAGGTAGGAAAGGTTTGTATTGCAGCATAAAATCATGAATGAAGTGTTCTTTTTGCAATTATCTTTGAGTTGCAAAGCAAGAGAGCGGAAATCACAGCATGAAATATGCTCAGAAATACAAGCCGGAATTCTAATGAATCTGCAACATTTTGTATGTACAATCCCAGATTTGCTTTGCTGACAATTTTTGCATCTTCCAGAGGATTTGCGCAGGCATTTTATAGCCACTTTTGAACATTTTTATTAGTATGTTTCGAAAAGATTTTCATAAGTTAAGAAAAAAGTTTTTAAAGTTACTTGTTTGAATCTTCTTGATCATCGTCAGAAATTCCAGATTCGTAATTCTCGTCTTTTGCTTCTTTCTTCAAGTTCTTTACTTCAAGCGAACATTTAAACTTTTTATTCGCACTATCAACAAACTGCTTCATTAAAGTGTATTTTGAAATGCCACAAATATTTCCAGCCTCCATAATTGTTACAACATATGTGGCAATTGATACATCTTCTTGACCTTCAAAAGTAAGGCTAGTTTTTGGACCAATGAATTTCAAAGTGTATGAAAAGTGTTTAGCATCGTTTGGAGAAGCTAAAATGTACGGCCATACAAAGGCATCGTTATCGAGAAAAATAATCCACGAAAAAAAAATTGTAGCCATCAAATTCAAATCTTGTAATGAGGTTTGTGTTAGCTTTGGAAATCCAACCTTGGAAATTAGGATGTTGACCAAAATGTGTACGGCCATGTTTTTGCTCAATATGTATATGTTCGCATACATCTCTGAATATTAAATCGGTACAATTGCCAGAAATCGGATTGATGGGACAAGGCACTTTTTCTGTAAATACATGTCGACTCATGATCTTTCAAAGCATAATCAGCTAAGACTTCTTGACATCCAGTTTTCGTATTCTTACAGTTCCATTTCATGTCCTTGGTCTTCAACAGTTTTTCAATGATATTGCAATGTTCTTTGGAAATTGGTTCACTGCAAGAGCACTTCTCACTTTTGCCTTTGCAATCTTGACATATTAGATGAAGTTTCAGACACCGATACCATTGCGTTTTTCCTGGTCTGGCTCGGCTTTCACAGATTCGACAAACCAAATCTGTTTATGATTATCTGTTCTCTAATCAAGGTTGCGTGAATAAACACAAAGCTAAATAAAATGGCCACTCCTACTCATCGTGTCAATGCGTTGCACATTTTTATAGCATATCAAAGGTTTTATAAGCGCAAAGTTTATGAAAGAATTCACGCAACCTTTCAGTATTGTGAGTTGGGGATGTCCCAAACGGCCGGGTCTGCCGAGATGTAATTGATATTGCACGTCACAATTTTGAAAATTAGTTTACCTCTAATGATATCAAAATATTTTTATTGAATAACAATTCAGATTTTAGCCATTTCATACTGTTGGCCTGTTGGGGTGCCTATGCTTATTGGACATCTAGTAAAATGGGACAGTAATAATTTTGTACACTTTATCTGTAATGCCAAGGAGTTTTGATATGTTGAAATTTTGAATGGTCTGTCTAAGAACAAATGTGTTGTTTGAAGAAAATTCAAAGAATTTGATATTGTTTAAAGGGGTTTGCTGCATCCATACCAAGTAAACAGTATTTCTTAAAGTGAACAGAGATATTGGTAAGGATCCCGACCAACCCAATTTAAAGGTTTCATATGGCTCAAAAGGTCCCAAAGCTGTGACTTTTCCAGTGCCATAGTCTAAGAGGAAAGTTATTTGTTTGTCGTCCATACCAACCTTGTATAAGATCACAACAGTTAGATTATTATCATTATTCATAAATGTGGTCGACACAATACCATTGTAATTCTGATTCATATGATTCATATCTATCTTGACATCAATCAGACACTCATTGATTGAAACCCATTGAAATGTGGAAAAGGAAATGGTAAAGGCTTGTATGCAACTTTCAATTTGGGATGCAATGAGTAACACGCCATGACTTCGGTTGACTGCAAATCCAGAAGGATTCTCTACACAGAAATTACTTGTTGGTATGTAAGGCCCTTTGAACCAGACCTGTCTTTTAATGTTCCAAATGACCATGCTTGGAACTGGTTCAGTACTCACATTGCTTCTGATTTTAACTGATGAACATGTATGAACATTGTCACTGATAATCCATCCACTTAAATTTTCCACAGTTCTATATGATCCTCCAAATATCATGACAAAGTGGCCAACTCGTAGAATGGTCCCAGAAAAATAAAACTTGTCTGGAATTTCACTCTGATAAATGATTTGGTGTTTAAATGCATTCAGCATAGTCATTTTGATGTTGGTATTGCTAGGCACAGAGTAAATGTTTCCTCGGTCTTCAAACAGGTAGTATCCAGTATCATGTGGTATTCTGGGTAATTTGAATTCCCAAGCTACTTCAAAAGTCTGATTTTTGTCATGGAATTTGAACGTTAACATTTGTCCCTGACCAAATCTGTCCATGATCAAAACTTGGGGAACCAGAGGCTTGGAGAATTCTTGTATTTTTGTTGCATTCAAGTAGATGACTTGGTTTGTTGATAGTGCTTCTAAGCCATATAGTACAGTCAAAACTAAGGAAACAATACCAAGCAAGGAAGCTGAAAATATCCCAAGGTAAATCAACCGTATTTCACTTTCTTGGTAGGAAATATTTTCTCTATGTTCTTCCTTGTCTATCAACCTTTCTTGCTTCTTGACAATAAATGTGTTGATGATCTGATCAGCCAAGTCCTCTAATTTATTTTCTTGATGTGAAACTGCGGATCCTATTGAATCTTCGGATATAAATGAGTCTGCAGAATTTAATCTTACTCTTGGGTTCACAGTGTGGGACATTTTATTTCAAAATTCGGATGACTGAAAAAAACAGAAGCTAGCCTTTGACTGGTGCGATTAGATAAGAGGTTTGATTATTCAATCAATAAAAAATGGCTTAGTCTTTGACCTTAACCATAATTACCTACTTAAGTACAGAAAAAGAGCTAAGCGAGGATATTAGGAAAAAACATCAAAGATTGAACCAGTTACTAAAGCATGTCATAAGTTTGCTTCAAACATCCTCTGTGTAGCTGGTAATTGTATTGTTGTATTATTGCTTTTAGAAAGCCTTGTCAACTTTGCTACAGCTGCTGCCTAGTATGTTTAAAGAAAATCTCTTTCAAATACACTCAAATCAAAAGTGAATGCTGAACAAGTCAGAAATGTTATGAAGATTAGAAAGCCAAAAACCACTGGAGATGATGGTGGCAGCAGCGGCAGAAGCCTGTTTTACCCAAATACCACAGCAAAAGGCTATGGCGTCAAGGTAGTAAATTAGAGTTGTCTCATCTGTGGCACATAATCAAGGGCTGGTACTACTACTGGTATAGCAGAGTTATTTGGCACGGTAGAGTAATGCCATGATGTGGTCTATGGTAGAGGAGCTGCTGGGACAGCAGCAGTGGAGTCGAGCGTCACTTGCATTCCTTGCTTCTGCTGCTCTCGCTACTCATGCTCTGCTCTCTCTCGGCTTGCGCTCTTCTTCGTCTTCTTTGGTCCTTTATTTTCAGCCAGTTCCAGCGCAACTTTCAAAGGAGAGACATATTATAGTGTGTTTAGGAACCCCACTGGAGTATAAACTGTACAATTTTTGGAGACTTTTGGGACAACAAATAAGGTAAGAACACAGTGTCTTTTTTGGGTAGTTACTTTGACGGCGGTTAATATTCCGCCGTAGGAAATTGTTTGCTTAGTGGGGAGGGTAAAGCATATATTTGCACATCATAATTCATCCTATACCGAAGTGATAACAAAGTTGGGAACAACCGGTCTGCACCAGTAAGAGGAAACATAATAACAGTTGGGGAAAGAAAGACAATAATTCTTGTTACTTCTCTGCACTACTGTCACTATCATTTAGAGAAAATACCCCCAAAAAATGGACATTAGAAAAAAACACCTTGTTACTACATCTTTTATTCATTTGGGAAAACATTTCTTGGTTCCATATGTTTTTTTTTACTGAAATGTGGTTGATGAGCAAAAAGGATCTCCTCATCTTATTCTTTTCAGCGTTATTTTGCGTTGAATAATATTCGTCTCTTCGCTGAGGAGGGGACATATTGTGAAAATGAGAAATGACATGCCATATCACAATGGTCACAAAAACGGCCTAGGAAACAAGAAAAGGACACTGATCTAGGCAACACTTTTTTGTGTAAGCTGCTCTATGTTAGTGTATTATATCAGAAGTAGTTGTTGTATTAATAATACTCTATGTTGTCCTCAAGCTCTGAAGAAGCGAGAAGCCGCTATCTCTCTAGTACAGCACAGTACTGCCATTGACAATCCTGTCAGCGGCTTTTTATTCTCTGGATATGCCAGCTGAAAATGCCGCCGACGCTCAGCAAAGCCTGCAAAGGCATCAAATTACAACACATGAAAGGAAGAGGCCCTTTTATGAGCTAGAGAGCTTTCAAAAAATGCATGACAACGATCATGCTATGCTACTACAGAGTTACATACTAAAATGCACCACCTCAATTCTTTTTCAAGTTTTTTAAAACAGAGGAGCAGAACTTTGTAAGTGCCACAGAGCTTGAATAACCAAAAAGTCTCATTTTTGAAAAATTCTGCACTATTGAGATTTTTTTGGGCCCTTTTCTAACAGCGTGAATGAAACTTTGTAATTTCAAGATGTAATCTAGTGGTAGTAGGGAAACCCAAAACCCCAGAAGATAAAGTTGCCTGAAACCTCGCGTTTTAGTAGGTCAGAAGACTTTCTTTGAAAACTCCAGAAGATCTTAGGAGGGGATTGTTCAAAGTGAGTGTGTATCCGGATGTATCAAAGTTTTTTTTCTGAGTTTTCACCATGTTGCCATCAAGATTTTTTGAGAAGCATAGAAAAGCTGCTCGAGAGGGGGAAGAGAAGAGATTCTCTCGTCATCTGTGGTGCTCTAGCAATTTTGTGCACCACACACCACATTCCTTGACATATTAGATGGCTTTCTCTTACTTCTATGGCTACATTTTACAGTGGGTCTTAATGGGCTGCTGCTTCTTCTACGGGTAGAAGAAAAAAATTCAATTATCTTGCTGCTGGATATTTCTTTCCATTTTCTCGTTCTCCTGCCGGTAATGACAATGATGGTCATGGCTTCAGTACTATTGCCATCAACATCAGCAGCCTCCGAGGACGACGTCTGAGGACATCACCAAATATCATATATTTCCGTGTCTTGCTATCAATTTCCAGCCACAGCTGCAGATCACTTTTACGATATGGCTTCCTTGTCTCCTCTTGTTTTGGTCATAGTCAGCAAAATTGAGGACATTCTGTATTGAGTGTATTCATCCGTAGTTATTCTCCCAACCTTTTAGTAAGCCTTTTATTATCTGCTTCTATGTTTTCTTGTAGTATCAAGAATAGCAAGTCAAGCATGAGTGGGGTGGAGGGGTGGCAATCCGAGAGCCTATGATTACAATGGACAACAATGCTTTTGTTCTGATCATTGAGGGGATTATTTGACCAAATGTTCAAGGATCCTGAAACAGCTGCTGCTATGTAGACTGAGAAGCTTCTTTGAACTCACTCTGCTAGCAGAATCCCAAATGAGGCCACTCAAAGGGAATAAGAAAAGCCACCTACACCACCAGGCGCCCCCCGGTAGTAGTCACTAGCAGCCAGCCTTTGTACCTAGTAGCATTCCTGGTAACTTCACAAAATGGTCAGACATGCAAACAACAAATCTGGCTTAGCATACATTTTTCCATTTCCAACAACTGCCATAGACCCCCTCAATTATTCACACAATTATTCATGTGCTCTTATTTCTGCGCTGCGCGGCTAAATCTCGGGGGGTTAAGGCTCGCGGCTTCGACCTCAATATGAAAGCCCATGATTTGCTAAAAATGACTTGCTCTTTTGCTGCTGGTAGTGAAAGCTCTAACTGTGTTGTTGTTAGTGACAGAGAATGATTGTGCAAAAAGGGCTTTTCTTTTCATCATATCTTAGGACTATGACTGTACTAGTTTTATGACCTCAATAGTCTCTTCTGGAAAAACAACAAAATGTATTTCTGATACCATACCAAGACCACCTCCTGCTATCTGAAGTTTCCAAATAACATCGAGGGAAATCTCTGTAGTATGTCTGTCCCCCAGCTTTTCAATTGAATAGCGACGCAAGGAGGGGAGATCGAAAGCAATTTGTTTAGGGTCTAATTTTCCAATTGAACCAGTATTTTCAACGCGACACTACTCACCGCCACCCAAACTAGCGGCGTCACATTACTCACTGTCAGTTCAGTAAACCTGAAAATGTGATCTAAACTGAGCTAGAGAGAATGAAGACAGATCACCATAGCATACTACAACTATACTCTAGGACTTTGCATCGTAAAACCCAATTTGCCTGATCCGCCAATGGAAACTAATCTTCTTTTGCTTGCGTCACAGTAGTAGGCACACCAGATTAGCTCTATTCCGATGCCTTTCTATTCTTGGCTTCCTTTTACTACTAGTAATCATGTTGTATCAAAGGACTACTGAACAATCTGTGCATTTTTACTATATGTATTTTTTGCTGCTGGAAAACTGTTATTCTTTCACAAAACAATCGCGGTGATGAATGCCTTTTTTCTTCCGGCTGCCCTATTTTTTCCCTTGGTCTCCTATCTTTGCTAAAGACTTCAATAGCTGCAGGAGGTCATAAATAAGAACTCTTCCACTATTTTTTTCCCTAAGGTGCACAATCAAAAACTTCTATTTTTCCTGAACATTGTTCTGCAGGAAAGAAGAAAAAAATAAGCAAAAGAAAGGAGTCGTGCAAGAATAAGTTCCACCAAAGTATGTATAGTAAACCTTCAAAAACAAACTGAACTGAATTTTAGAAAGCAGCTTTTTGTACTTTCATTACATAATGTGGTCTAATGGGCTTTTGGCGTCAAGGCCCCCTTTTCATGAAGCTTTAGTTCTCCAGCTGTGCGATATAGCAACCTTTCTCCTTTCCTTGTACATGGCAGAGTAGCATGCAATGCGATACCACAGAAGCTTCACAGCATGAGAAAGAAAGCATCTAGTATAGTGGCTTGATCAGAGCAAGCTGTCCTCAAGGTGGGCTCTATAAAAAAGAAAGAGAGGTCCAATGCCAACTTTTTATGTGATGCTAAAGTGGATTAGAGCGGGCAAAAAGTAAAGCCTAGATTTTGTTGGCCATGCAGGAATACCCAAAGTCCCATGGGTGATCTATCTCCATTCTTTAGCATCAGCTCTGTACAATAACAAAAGTTATTTTCCTTCTAAAAAACTAAAAAGACAGACAATTTCAAACCTTATGCAATGCAGTGGAGAGAGTGGCAGATGCATAGAACCTTAACTGTAACCTTGAAAGGCATTAGAAAGCTTTCAAATTGCACTAAATATTCATGAGAATGAGAGTGAAACACAGGAAAGAGACTTCGCGCATATCAAGCAAGAGAGCAGATCTCGTGTTTGCTGTCCCTTTTTCATCAGCAGGAGGAGGATGACACAAGTTGGAAGGAGGAGCTGAGGAAGCAACGCAATTTTGAATGATTTATTATCCCTGCTTGCTGTTGGCAAGTGAAAGTTTTGAATTGTCGTGGTTGTCGTCCCTTGGGACGCATGAATTCACAGTTGATGAGTCATACCGATGATAAGGGTCTTGCTCCGGGCTAAAAATCACTACCATTACCATAAAATGCACGTGACTTCTACTCTTATCTTTTACTCTACCAACTACGATAGCAAGTGAAAGCAGGCAAGTCTATCAGAAGCAGAGAATGGTTATACACATCACCCAATAGAGTACATTTCAACCGAATTGCCAATTAGCAGAATCACCACTCGTTTGTTCATTGCCTCTAGCTACACAGTAGTATCCTCAATTGAGATAGAAAATCATCCCTTATGTGAGCTCGTCGTTCTCATTGTCTGGCGGGTGGTCATAAATTACACCCTGGATCTGACACGCTAGATTTGCTTCTTGTACTGAGGCTACCCCAATAATCTCGGTAAAGAAAAATCATCATTTCGGGCTCCAGTATGACCTCATTTTTTTATTAGAGACTCGTCTCGCGCCGCGCAGCTTTAATCCTCTTTGTGGTACTTTTGGCCACTCAGAGTCCAGCTTATGACCTCGAGGTTCTATCTGAGGCTTCTTTAAAAAAGATACACAGCAGCATCGTAAAACACCTTGCAGCTTTCTAAAAACCTAAAGCCTGGCTTTTGGGATATTTTCAATTTTTTTGTCGAAAGCACAGCTGCCGTTATTTTTCTTGTAAATTCTGTGAACGTTGTGGTCATGAGACCGCTGGGGACCTCTTTTAATTGGCGCTAAAAAGTTCGAGGAGACTAGAACACGCACACACAAAAGCAGGCGTAATTAAAGTGGAGACGACGAGACGCTAGGGCCAAGTCTCATTCTCTCATTCTCTTCTCTCGGTTTCGCAGTTCTAGAAAACTTCAAAGGGGAAAATAAAGTAGGGTTGAGTGAAAACTAGTTTAGCATTCTAGACCATCCAGCAGCAGAGCAAAGCTGAGGCTCCAGCTCTCCGCCGCCGTCGAAGTAACTGTATTTTCGACAGCTTTTATGAGATGATAAAAGAGGGTACACACTATCATCATCAGTGTGGTGGACACAATTGTGTGTGGTGCACTATAGTGATACAGTGTGTGCAAAGTATTTGGGTCAGTTTCGTGATCTGCAGAATGGTTTTGGGATGTGCAGCAGCACCAGTAATTGCCATGCAGGCTTGCATGTATTAATACGTACAAAATACACACATATGCTGCTGTTAGATGCTACTCTTCCTACTTGCTACAGCAGCAAAAAACCTACGAGCAAACTTTTTTTTTGTATGGACCAGCATAAAAAAGCTTGGTAGCGAAAAAGCATCTCCTCCACCTGCTGTTGCTCTACTGAAAACTTTGCTACAATACGTAAGTAATAAGAAAAGATGCTTTCATCAGAAGCGGAAAAAAATTTAAAAAAGCCCCGCAATTAAAGTTGTTTCAAGTACTGTAGTATTTCCTTTCTTTTTGCAGTGCTGAGAAATGTTTTTTTGTCAACTTGTAATAGTCCTAATACTACTTTTGCATATCCCTTTTTTGTTTGGCTGAAGACGAAAAGGAGGAAGAAGTGCCATTCTTTGTCACCGTCATGCACATCCACTTTTCCTAATAGCATTTCAGTTTAGAAGCAGCACTACTACTTTCCTATTTCCTCCTTTTCTAGGCCAATCAGATTTTCATCATCTGAAATCTCCTCACGGAGATCACATAAATAGGCTGCTCTCAGAGCTTCAGCATCTGTAGTACTACTAAAACTGGAGAGAGAGAGAGGTCATTTTTTGGCCTCTAAATGGCGGGAAGAGTACTGGGGTACCAAAATGGCTGTTTTGCCACCATTCTGGTCTTTACTTCTTTTTTTTTTTGCCAAGCGCCAGCTTGAGTTCTAAAATGTCCCACATGCAACTCTCTCTTCTATCCAAGTTGCTGGCCCAACTTTCCTAGGGGTCGTCGGAGCAAAAAAAGCTGATGTCTGACCAAAGTGTTTGGGGAGTAATTTTCTCTCTTTTTTAATGGATCCAAGAAACAAAGTTTCAGGGGAATGTCTACTTTTCTCTTTATAGATAAAGATCTCGGTATATCGACTGTGTTTCCTATGTTAATGGGATGCTTGAATGACATTATGCAGATGCAAAGCTTGATTAACAGAGCATCGCACTATTAGGTAAATGGCCTGAAAATACGGTTTGTGCACTATTTATCCGCCTGCGGCCATACTAAAAGCAGCAGCCTAACCTGCTTTAACCAGCAGCGAGCAAGCAGGCTTTTAAGTGCATTATTGGTAGTGTGAAGGCATATCGAATGCTTTTGATCGGGACGAGATGTCAGAGCTTTCAACCAGCCGAGCGTGACGTCAGATATGCTCTACTCAGACCACCATCCAGCAGCAGCACCGTTGAAGCAAAAAGTGAAAGCACTTCTCCTCTAGGTAGCGGAGTAGTAGTGCCAGCCTCGGAACGACATTTCGGATTCTAATGGCTGCTACCATAGGGTTAGCTACTTCTACTTTAATTCAGGTTATCCAGATGCTGGCTGAAGTTGTCCATTACGGACAGAACTTCCGTTTCCCTTGACATTTCCTTCCGCTGATCATCGGATATCACGCCCATGAACTTTCCTAGAGAAGGAAAGCCAGAAATGGAAGGCGAACACAACAAAGTCGTTTTTCATCCTGCAACAATGCAATTTGGACTGGTTGTCTTCCTTCTTGGCTACTTTTTTTGTGTCCACCGACGCGACGCGGCGACGGCCAGTGGCCAAACAAACTGCATTTCAGAGTTTCATAGAGGAGTAGACGACCGAGAAGTGAAGAAGCCTGCAGGACACAGGCTTCTTTCAAATCTGTGGTTTTAAGCATTCATAAACAAAGAGTTGAACATTGTATTGTGTAAAAATCCTGGGAAGCCATTACTTCCAGGGAGGAAAATGTAGGGGGTACCAATGTGGTTTTATGAAAGCAGAAAATTTAATGGTTTTCTTCTTCATGTTTAATGAGTTTTCATCAGAGGAGGGACTACTATGGCATCCCCTTGCCTAGTCTTTTCATTTTAGTTGAATACAGAAGGAGTGGTACAACTGGATGGTAGGGTACACACTGGCCACCGCCGCCGATGAAAAATGGCACTCTTCATCCTCCATTACCGTCAAAGTAGTAGTGTGTGGTCGGCGTCCCGCTTACAGTATGTAGTCTGGGCAAAAACATTTTGCCATCTTGTCCTTGATGTCGGTCAAAATGTTTCTTCGAGGAGGGTTAAGAAGGCATAAAACGTAAGAGTTGTAGTAGTACTAAACTTGCTAATACTGTATCTTACATCAAGGCTTATGATCGATGGATGTAAGGCACAGAACTTGCAAACGTTCATTTATCTCTACAGGTTTTCAAAGCAAAAACTTTCTTGCATATATCCATCTTTATTTTGCTAGCAGCAGACTTTCTCTATTGCTGAAACGTTATGTATCCCCATCATCCTGTATTGGCATATGCGCGAATGTATCCGGCAAAATGAATGATTAATACATTCCATATTTTCTTCTTCCCTGTATATTCTCATTGTCTAATGATGATGACAAGATAGATACAGAAATAATGTGTAGAGTTCTATGAGTCATCATCATCGAAAGCTCGTATCTGTTCCATTAGTCGATCTTTGTCAAGAGAAAGAAAAATTATCTTGTTTTCACCCCTTACGTACTTGTACTATCAGTGGTGGCATCAATGTAGGTATGGAAAGCTATTGATCTTTTCATTCATCTGGGGAGGATCGGAGTAGGGAAGGGAGTAACAAAAAGCTGGATATACTGCATTTCAAATGTCCTAAAGCAAGCTAACAATGGGGGGTCCAGGACCACTCTCCCATTTCAGTTCTTCTAAAAGATAAAAAGAAACGGAAACTCTAGGATCCATAGACCATTTTAGTACATCTTGGAAATTATTTTATGATTTACCATAAATCAACCATGGCAGGAATTTTACCCCCTGTAAACCCAACAAGATTATGGAAGGTAGTAATCATAGTCCCGTGGGACACTTCGTGTGAACGTGGTAGAAGGTGACTGCAGAGAGCGATAATTAATCTTGGATTTAACCACCCTTTCATTCGACATACTGCTCGACTCGTAGTCGTTGATGATGATGAGGACGATGAAAACATAATGATAGACACGAGAGCGTGAAGCCATAAAAGGAGGGTTACCAATCACAATTGCACTCGACCATCTGCGAGATTGAGAAAGCCAAAAAAAAAAAAAGCCTCGTGTCAGCTCAATTTTTTGCCCATTTATAAGTTCCCCTCTTCTTTTCTCTCCTCTTTTTTTCCACCCGGAATTTTTGACCCAGGGCAACTTAGAAAAGCCAAAGTTTAGTCAATTTCGGTAGTGGTGCTGGTGTGCAACACCAGTCCTTTAATGGAGTTTGTTAGTCAACTTTTCGTGTTGTTTTTGGCTTACCATACTCTCTCTCCAGTATTATATCGTTTTTCACCCCCCTTCTCTAATTAGAGACCTGTGCGTTAGTACCGAAACATATATCGACAGTTGGGCGTGCACTGGTGGTGTCGTTAACTTTGGTGTCAGAAGGATAGAGGGGATATGTAGTAAATACAGACCAGTTTTGGCACTAAAATTCAAAGTTAGAAAAAAACGTATTATTTTGTATTTTTCTCAGCAGTTGGCCAATGAATTCTTTAGTTGGATATGATTTATTACAGAGGGAATGTAGAAAAAGGGGATTATTAATAGAGAGAGGGCAGCAATGGAACTACTACCCCTTATTACTGCAAAAATTATGGGCGTAGTCGATGGTGCTGCATGTGCAGTGGGTATAGAAGGCGAGAGTCAAGTGCAATTTGGAGTTGTACCCTAGGGAGTTCCACAGGAAAAATCATTATTTCCATCGTTAGCTTTCTTATTGTGACTCACTTTTTTCCGCCTCATGAACGTAAGAGGACAGTAGTAGGAAAGTAGCATTAGCAAATAGCTGATTGATCCTTTCCTCATTACGTTCGCCTGATAGGACCTTTTTAGCAGTAGCAAGGATACTAGGGCTTCTGAGTGATTGAACATACACGTGCACTGAGCATGTTTATTCAGGGGACATGAAGAAAAGGAGGGACAAATACCTTTGCAAGGCTCCAATGCCATGCAAAGGAAAGAGGGAATAAAAGTCCTCCAATCACCCCCTCATTCAGTAATCGTAAGCAGGATACAATTGCAAAATGTACTACCGGCCAATAATTGATTAGAAAGCAGTACAATAAAACACGAAAGTCTAAGTGATTAATGACAAATTCACACAACAACAAATTGACAAATGGGTATGGAATCAAAAAGACTTGCTACTGCTCGGCTTTATGTGAAAATCGATTGTGGACACGTTACTCACCATTAGTCAAGAGTCTACAAGAATGCGAACTACTGCTTTCACTTTTTCAATCTGGTTCCCCTTGCCCAAATGGAGATTTGTATCCCTGTAGGAGTCTGCCAAAAAGTCATCCGGGCAAGAAAAGTGGAAGCAAATGAAAGATTTACAGTTATTGCACTTCTGGTGTTAGCAGCTAGAATATAAGGGAGCTGAGAGAAAGAATGGAACGGAGAGCTGAAACAAATAGCATTTTGTCAAGGCTTTCTAGTGAGTATTGTCAGGGGTTCTATAGATCATTAGCAATTGGAGATGGTGCGAGAGATAGAGAGACAAACAAATTCCCTCCTCCTCCTGTGAGACCTTCCCTATAGTATCTTTCTTCCTTTCTTTACATAGTACATACTTTGTTTTTCTTTTTTCTATTTTATGAAGGAAGGTCCCATGGGTAACTAAATTGTCAGAGTAAATCTTGACGAAATTGGATTTGGGTGTTGATTGATGTTTTTGATTGGTGTCAAAAATTTTCCGAGATCCCAAAGGGACCTTATTTTACCATGAAAGCCACTATGTCAACAGCAAATCCACGAGACACAAAGTGTCATTTGGGTTTGTGCATGCGCGCATTTATTCCCCAGAGTGTTTTCCGTCAACAGGCCAGAGATTGGTTCCAATAAGCTGCTGCTCAGTTGTTGACACTACATACATTCAAACATTTTAGTAAGGGTTTTACAACAATTTTAAAGTTGGCATTTTCTTGACATTCTACTCTGACAAATTGATGTCATGCCTAGGTCAATAACATGGTCGTAAATCTGTCATTGGCCAAGACCATAAAATGGGGTCAATTTTTGGAACACACTTTTTGCTTTCACTGATGTTGGTGGCAATATGAAAATGCAGCTTTCTATTGAATATAATAATAGCATTGACATGATTTTGGCCTTGGCACCTTACAACAAAAGAATTATTATAAAAGGTACCTTGGTACATACAAGTTACAACAAAGGCATGCTAAATTAGTGTCGGTATACAGCAGCAGCCTCAGAAGTAAAAGACTTCCATTCAGCTTAACCACAAAGAGAGTAGGATCAGCGCAGTGTCTAAATTAACAAGGGTCCTCCTCTCTCAATAATTGTACTGCTTTCTCTTTTCCTTGACGACAATGAATAATCAATGCATAAGTTGGGGGATGTTTGAAACATGCAACTTCCATGGTCTAGACATTCTTGGTGGTATTTGCAGACATGAAATCGTGCCATTATTCTACCATTTTAAGACCCTCGGAAACTGGTAGAGGAGCAGGGGATCGAAGGTATATAGACCTCAGCAGCAGCCAGTGGTTTGCCTTTCTCTCTCAAGTGCCCAAGGGATCTTATGGACTCCATATTTGTTCTCTTTTTTTCAAAGTGGCCAGTAGGATTCAGGATAGAGCTGAATCTAAAACCAACCTTCGTCATATTTAAAATGGCTTTCTTTTTTATGGACATGCCCCATGGGAAGCACAAAAAATACGTGAAATTCTTCCTGGAAGAAACTCTACTGACAACATTGCTTATCTTTTGTGTTTCAGGTATGCTGAATTTTGAAGTAGACTTTAGCCAAGTCTTGTTATAAATTCTTGACAAAGTTTGGTCACCGCGCCACCCCCAACTGCCGCTGATGAGAGTTTGGAGTCTGCTGGCTTCGCTGCTGGTAGAGGATCATCATCGGAAAGTTGTTGGCTGGATCCCAAAACCGATCCTTTCACCATCAATCAAGGGATGATCCTGTCTGAGAGTGAGTAGGGATTAAAAATGGGGATAGCTAGATTGATTGTGCTCAAAATGACTTTTGGGCTTATGCACTGTAGTACTGACTGGTTCATTCTTTTAGGGGATCGACTGATCGACCAAGTGAAAGCGTGACGGGTGACATGGTTTGGGACGAGCCCAAACATCCGTCATTGGGACGAAATGCATCAATTGGCAGCAGGCTTCAGAGCTAGGCAAGCATCAGTAGCTGAGCTGCTCTAGCTACTAAAGCCACTTAGAACATCATTCGATTTTCTTCAAGGGCTATGTAGGAAAACCTTTCAAAATATTAGTCACGGGCTGCTCACAATCTTTCAAAAAACTTGATCCTTTTTACTCAAATAGCACCTAGGGTGGTTGTCATTTTCAAGAAACTACTTGACAAAGAAGAAAGAATCATTTCCAGATTCTTTCTGGAAACTTTGACACTCTAATCCAACACTTTGAAGCTATTAGACACTGATGTATTCTATCACTTGATTCTTTCTTTTCTCTTCCCCCTCATGCTTCTACTAGTACACGTACCACAATAGCCAAAGGGGGATGATTGTGTACACAGTATATAGAGTCTATTTGAAGTCTTCTTGCTCTGATTGAAAAGACTGATCCATCATCAAAGCTGACATTGTGTGAAATGAGCATCTGCTGTATCTCTAGTCTGTCCCCAGACCATCTGGCTAGACTTTGAAAGTTGTACACCCTAATCCAATTGTACCCAAAGTTAAATGGTTAAAGTGTTTCATTCAGCTTGCAAGCTGTTTTCTAGGAGAGCAAGCTGAAGAAGGGATGAATAATTCAGCAGATATAGTTATATCTGGATTGAGGATTATGCAGATCCATGCCACATTTCGGGGTTTGGCCTGCTTCTCCTACTATAGCTCCTAGCCACTACTCGTCTACTATGTACCTAACTCCATTATCTAATACTGTGTGTGTGGGCACCCTATGGAAGAAAGAAAAGTGCTGATACCTATCTCCCCCTCTCTTTTTTCTTCTCTGCTGCCCTCACTTTTTGTCTTACACTTCCTACCCCAAAGATTTCCTTCTTGACTTCTTTTTCCGCTGATAAATGAAGGCAGCAAAAATCTTACTAGTTAATCATCCATCAAAGCTGTAAAACTGATAAAATCTTCTCTTTCCTACAAGCAAAGAACCTTCAAACTTTCTTCTTCCCTCTTCTAGAATGTTTTTGACACTACCAATATAAAAGTTACTCTCAATGCACTTACTGATTTTCATTTTGTTGATTGGGGTCAACTTGAAGGGTGCTGTTGAATGAAGAAGTCTAAGTCTGACAGTAGAGGGAGTTTTTGCGCAGGGCAGAAAACATCTTGGTAAAAAGTCACTGTATATAATCGTATTTTTGCATTGTGGGTTAGTAGTAGAGTATGAGACTATTTGGGAAGTTCATCAAACACTGTGATCAGAAATAGTAGAAGCAGTTTGAGTTGAGCCTTCAGAGAAGAAGAGGTCGCAATGCATTTTTGCATTCCTACTACTCGAGAGTATGGAACAGCAGCCTTCCGACTACTCTGACGCGTCGTGTGATATCCGCAGTCTCCTCCATGACGTCAAATAAATCCCTTTTCTGCATTGTTGATAGGTCCCACAATCTTCAAGGACTAGGTGAACAATGGGTTTCGATCAAAGGGGAAGCAGAATAAGGAGAGAAGGGGGGAAACCAAGGAGAGCAGCAGCGAAACCCACCCACATTTGATGGCCATATGGACATTGGACAGCCGGTATTGTCCAGGGTTCATCATCATGTGAGCACTCACAGCTTTGGTTTTGACCTACAAAAGTGACAGCAGAAAGAGATTGCCCAAGGGACTCTTGAATTTTCACAGATCCATCAATTTTCATTTTGGTTTAGAATTTCTAAAGATTGATGTTTTCTTTGTAGATACATACTTGCATTTTCTAGGACAAAAACTGATCTGTCAAGTTCTTGAGAGCCTTTCATCAAATCACCCCCTATCATAACAACCAAGTGGTCATTTCCTTTCCTGGTCTCTTTTAGACCAAAACAAAAAGCAGCATGCCATTCCATGTCCAAAGATAGAAAATAAGTATGAAAAATTCTCCCTCTTTTTCTATCAAAATGCAGTTCACATACCGAACATAAGAAATGCATAAACTAATGTATTTTTCTCAGACTTTAGGAAAAAAGGAGGCCTAGTTTTTTTGGAACAAAAAAAGGAGTGAGTCCATTTTCTAGTAGTGCCTAAATGTAATTTAAGATAGAGTAACCAACTTTTTCTCTCCTTCCTTCCTTCTTCTTCTTCCCAACTCCTCTGTGGAAAAGTAGAATTGGCTTGAAATTTTGTTCTGCCTCTTCCTCCTCTGACTCGAAATTGAGTTTTTGCCATCTGAGTAGGCACAGGCAAACAAATCCAATCCCCCAAGACATGAGTTCCCACTATATGGAAAGCAACTTTCTTTCTTAAAAAAGAGAAGTAGAAAAAAGTCTGAAGAAGCAGCTGTAGTATGAAGAAATCTGTGATAGATGACATGGAATGCTCATATCTAAACTCTAGGAAATATGTGTGCCCCTTCTTCATTCCCCTCCATCAAAATAAGGAATGAATGGAAGATATAAAAATAATCTACTTCCCCCATCACAATTACAGTCTTTTAAAAATGTACTAGTGTCCTAAGCTGCAACACAGAGAGCCTAGTAGTAGTAGTAGTAGTGCATTTCCAATTTAAGGCCTGATGCATTTCTTTCTAATACTAAGAATTTTCAGTAGAAGAGGCCATTTTCTCTTCTCAGCTCTCTTGGGAGTACGAGTGAGCAGCATGTCGTAAACCATTTTTATAGGCTCCCATGCTACTCCAAGAAAAAAATACATACTACACAAAACCTTCTATCACCCAAGTTTTTGTCATATAGAATAGCAGAGAGGCATGTATCACACCCAATTTCTGAAGGGGGAAGAAGAAGAAGCCTCTTTTACTGTGTGTTGGCTTTCTTGAAAAAAAGAAGGCATTTTGAGGAGGGGATTACACATTTTCCCTAGTGTGTAGACCCATTACAATACAATGCATAGTACTTCCTGCTAGTAACTGTGCAATAGCAAAGGCTGTAAATTGCAAGCTACTGCCTGCCTGCAGAGAGCTCAGAGAGTGGAGAAAAGAGGAGAAGAGAAAAGCTAGTAAAGGAAGAACCAGGAGTAGAAGTAGTAACTTTATTGGAGGATAGAACTGTTGTTGTTGGCACTCTTGGCACCACCATACATTTTCTATGTAGAGATTTTGCAATATGCCAAGTTCAAAAGTTGGTTTTTTGGCAAGGGGAAAGGAAAGACAGGCTGAAAGCAGACTGATTTCATTTCCAAATAAACATAACCTTTTTCTCTGGGGTTTCCCTAGAACACCCACAATACCCAAACTCAACCAAAGCACAACCCAAATCATCAATGACTTCACACAATCAACCCTTTGGGTTGGGTTTGGGTTGGTTGTGTGAAGACATTGATAGTATTGTGTGAAGTCATTGATGGTTTGAGTTGAGTTTCGGTAGTTTGGGTGTTCTAGGGAAACCCTGTTTCTGTGAAATCTCAAGTCTTTTGATGATGATGATCCTCTTGGTGCTGACTTTCATTTGAAGCCAAGCAGAAAAAGAGGAAATGAACTCGGCTCCAGAAAGCAGGCAGGCTTACCACGATGAAATGCTTTTTCATCTTCATCATCAAGCTGCTGGTCCTGGTCCTCAACTGCTTTTGCTACTACACGCAAGCAAGCAAGCTGCAGACTTGGAAACACAAACTTTTTTCTTCCCATGCTTTGCTGCTGCTACTTTTGCAAATATCACAGTAGTCATTTGAACATTTTTTTGTGAGCAGAGCTGGTCCAACTTTTGTAAGCTAAGGCTTCCGTGACATTTATTGCTCAACTTTGTTTGGAATTAAGGTCTAGTACCTTCTAGTTTCGACCCTGTTCACCTGACTTTCTAGAAGGCTACACCACCAAAGCTAATGTAGGCGGGAGAGAAACGCCCTTTTTTCGCCTTACTTTTTTCTTCCATCTAGTGAAAAACAGGGGTCTTGAAAAACACCATAAAGTAGCCCTAAAACGACTTGCTAAACTAGTCTCCTTTACTGGTTGTAAATACAGCCTGCCAAGCAAAACAGAACAAAACACTACTCTGTAAAAAGAAGAAGTGACTTTCTTTCATTTATAGTGGTACAGGAGTTATTTCAAGACTCCTGTTGTAAAAAAAAAAGCATGCAAATTGGCTTCTTTTCGAAGGAGGGCAAGTGAGAACAAAACACTACTCTGTAAAAAGAAGAAGTGACTTTCTTTCATTTACAGTGGTACAGGAGTTATTTCAAGACTCCTGTTGTAAAAAAAAGCATGCAAATTGGCTTCTTTTCGAAGGAGGGCAAGTGGTGGAAATGTAGAGTAGATTAGCAGCAGAAAAGTGTTTTAGCACTTACCATTCCAGGAGCAGCCCCAACCATCCATCTTGATACAGTTACATGGTAGTAGAGGTAGTAAGGTAGTAGTGGTCCCAAGGCAAAATTCAGGCACTTTGGCATTAGGTGGCATAAGTACTTCTCCGTTCCATTTCGGAAATTGGCTCAACATGACTTTATGGAGAATAATTGTGATGGTCCCCTTCTCCTCCTTTCATTTGTAGTACCTACCAATTCCACCATCATCTCGGCTTGAATTGTTCCATTCGGGGATTTAACGGCTTTCAAGAGTGGCAGTTCGGAAAGGTTCTTCCCCTGCTCTATTCTCTATTATATCTTCTTTGTTCCTCTATGACATTATGCAGGAATGGCTGCTGTACATGATTGATTCATTTGGGAATGCTAATGAGATACTTTCCACCCTCTTCAATTTGCATTTTTCATATCTGAAAGAATGAAAAGAATAATAATGAGAAGATGTACAAGTCCAATATTTAATTAGGTCAAATGTGTTGAAAAAGTGCCAAAAAACTGGTATACATACTACGAAGTAGTCGACAACACGTGTTTGATATTTGTAAACAAACCTAAAACACAATACTGAGCAGCACGCGTTAGGGTAGCAGAACTTCAGTAGTCGTTTCAGTTCTCAGTCGTCTGTTTTGCTTCACGTGACACAATCCAATTAGGAAACTTTGTGCTCGACCACGGCTTCGGCAACGGCATTGCAAAATGGATCGATCTTTGGATCTTATTCAGGGAGAACAATTTGGACACAAGCCAATAAGACGATTTCCCTTCTTTTCTGGTAATTTCCCCTTCTTTTCTGGACTGGATGGCAACCTTATGTAAATGTCAACCCAAAAAGAATTCTTCAACTTGTAACAAAATAATAATGTTGCGTTGTCCCCAAACTCATAAGTTGACGTTATTTTCTTTTTCTATTGCAGAAACCCAGGCACTTTCCTCCAGATGTCAACTGAAGAGGAACATGGCTCTATCCATCTTATGGCCTTTCTCTGACTTCCAAGTGAAGCCACAATGGCTACTACCAACACTAGTGTTCCAGCTGAAGAAGTAGTCTGCTAAAAAACTCCCCAAGAAGACAAAAAACGGAAAGAAGAAGTAGCACTCCATAGTTAATTGGAGCGAACCACAGGTGTCTAGGGACCCAGCCAAGCAACAAAAAAGAACAAACTCCCCAATCTCATTTTATAGACATAGAGAATGGATGAGATGTAATTCCATTCAGCAGTCAGCCATTCTGGATTTTAAAAGAAGATGCCAAGGATCAAACTTTGCCTATAAAGGAGAAAGTGTGGAAAGAAAGTAGTGAAGTGAAGAAGAGAACTGAACTGCAAATCCAATTTTGAAGACAAGTCTTTGAAAAGTTGAAGTGAAGGCATGACAAAGAGTTTCCAGTAATACAAGGGAAGAGAAGCAAGAAAGTTAAGCCATTTTTCAGCTTTAGAGGGGTGTCAAATAAAAGTTGTAAAATGCCAGCTTCAAGCTCAAGCTCCAGATCCAAGCTGCTTTGCTTTTGGACGACTCTAAGGTTGGCAGCTACCTTGGTCCTCTTGAGCCAAGGAGGAGAGACTATCACAGAAGACTCTAAACAGGACTTTTACGACCCATGGAAGGAGAGTGACCGACCCAAAGTGCTCGTCGATTATCACAATGGACCACTACGAGGTAGGCCTCCTCAGAATACTGCAATTATTAGTACCTGCTACATAATTAACCAAATTCCTCAATGTAGTAGTGTAGATTGTACAAGTATGATTTACGAGTAAGCACTCAATCGATCATCTAACTAAGACTAACTTTTCTTTGATTGTGTGGCTTTTTGCTCTGTTGGAAGTATTATTTTGGCCGTTCTCTGCCGTGGTACTATTAGAGTATGAAATGCTCATGCGCACGCAATCTTGGAGCATGGACCCCCTTCATTGCCATAGCTGCTGCTGTACTCTACCACAGGCACAGTAAAGCTTCTGCGAAAATAAAACCGGGTATTTTTCTGCTAGTGCCAAGGTCATTTGTACAGTTGAGCTGGAGAACCATTAATAACTGCTGGTGTTGGCAGAGGCTGCAGTCACGAGGAGCTAATTAAAGCATGCAAAGTCCCAAGAGCTGCTGCAGGGAAACTCCAAGACTGTCACTTCAAAGCGTTGCTGCCTTACTCTTTTACTATCATTCATTTCAAACATATTCCTAAAACATTTGTTCCACTAATGGTGGGGTTTTAATTGTGCTTTTACGATTCTACTGGTATCGTCCCATGGGAGTTGTGAAGGGGACCTAATGAAACAAACTTAAAAAGTGCACAAAAAAGAGAGCGAAACAAGTATTTTCTAAATAACTTGGCTAAACCTGTAAAATGCAGCTTGATTTTGTAGTTCTAAATTGAGTCAATCAGGAGGCTGTGGCAGCAGGCCTATGCTGCTGCCATACTTTTTCAGAGGCCACTGAGGAGGCCGCCATGTAGAGAGATTTTAGATTGCAAAAGTTTTGCAGAGTATTGTAGTGATGTAGCCCAATCAAGAAAGTTTTGTTTGCCATTAGAAAGCACCTCAATGGTGGTGGTGGTGGCGTTGAGAAAGATTGAGGCTCTTTCCAATTAGTTATTCTGCTTGAGGTGAAGGCCAAAAAGGAGTAGAGCAGTCAGTGTACTAGCTGCTTTATGCTAACGTCATTTGACAAACGATCCATGACAGTAGGAGTAGTGGATTGCTAAACTTTGGTTTTCTTGCAGCTACTGCCACCATTGGAAAGAGGCCAATAACAAGTCCTACTAAAAACAACTTTTGAATTTACTCTTTTCAAAGAGGTTGTTGTGGCATGAAGCATATTTGATAGCCCTGCTTTTGTTCTTGGTTGTTGTTTTTTTAATGCGATATAGACTAAGCGGATTAATTGTTTTTTCCAAGAACCAGGAGGCAGAGACCTAGTGGCCGTAATCAGCTTTAGAAAACGACTACAACTTCCATTCCATGGTAGCATACAACCCTAGCTAGAAAGCTGATTACAATTTACTGAAATTAATGCAGTAGTACTACTACATGCATAGTATGAAATACAGTTAGAGCTTTTCCCTGCTGGAAATGTACTGCAAATCAGTAGGGGTTGGTTACTGGGTCTCATTAACTGTATCTTAAAACAAGAAAGATAAAGAGTCTAATGTAAATGAGAACTTTCAAAAGAAGAGTGTTGCAAGGCAAACATGAACTTCATCACTCTTGTAAAAAGTGCTGCAAATTTTTTTGAAGTGTTAGGCATGATCCTCAATTTGTGTGGTCTACTATGCATCAACAACTATAAGAGGTGTGTAGAAGTATAGTGTGGTGTGATGTGGGAATGCATGTCCCACACTCAGCTAGTGGAATTGGCAATCTTTTTTGGGTGCCAAACGCTCCTTTATGGGCTCTCTCTCTCTCTCGTAAATTGGCCAGCCGTAAAACCAGACAAAAAATTCTTCATCATGCAGATATGGCTGGCTGCTCTGGCTACAACCCCCTGATGTATTTCTCTGTTTGATACGTGCTCCGACTGTAAAAATAGCAGCAGCCTTACAAATTCAAGCTAGAAGAAAGAGAGATGTAGAGAAGAAGAAAACAAGTAGGTAGTAGTAGTGAGCTCTTGGGAAAAGTAGCAACGCACTTGAAAGTTCCGGATTTCATTACCAAAAGAAACTAAAGTTGAACTAGAAATGCTTTTAGAAGACCTACAATTTCAAAGTAAGGCACCAAAAAAGGTATGTAGGTACATATTAGGTAGCCAATCTATAAGAGAGACAGCTGAGGGGTGACAGTCTATTGATAACGATCTGCCAAGAGTGGAAATGCCAAGAAAGAAGACAGACAATCACCTTTGTTGTGTATTTTATTCTTTGGGGATTTTTTTCACTTGCATCAGTAGCAACCAGGCAATCTTCTTGCAATTTGTTTTAGGAGAGTTTTAGATCTTCTAGGAACTTCAGTAGAGCCAATTTAGGCTCATTTTGCAGCTGCTGCTTGCTTCTTTGCTATACACTGCTCCTCGGTGGTGATGCCTTGGAGGGATGCATAGAAGGCCATAAAATCCGTCTGTGAACTGACATGGATGCCCAAACTTCCGTCGTTTCAGATATCAATAATCTGATAGAGATTTATGGCATGTTCGATAGTGAGATCCTTCAAGGCCTGCCTCATGCCCCCTTTTTCAAAAGCAGCAAAGAGGATCTCAGAGGTTCTGCTTGGCTCCTCATAGCTTCCTCTACAGCTGCCTATCTCTCCTTCTTCTCCTCCAACTTTTGTTGTAGGACATGCTGGCCCAGCATTTTTGAGAGAATCCATATTGTAGACCTAGCTGTAGTGTATGTATTTGATTGTACCAGGAGGCAGAGGTAGCCAACAATTCTTCTTGTCATTTCTATAGTTTTTGGATACTTGTCAAGGCCCCCATCCATGCAAAAAAGAAGGAACCTTTTGGTCATAAAAGTCAAGGATTTTCCCCTATATTGTAATGCTATAGAGCACCATTTTGAGGGACGCTTCCTTCTGGCAAACTGCATCTGTCAGCAGTATTGGTCAAAAATTCTGCCTGGCTAGGCATTTTTCATTCATAATGATGTTATTTTTTGGCAGGAGAGAATGCAGCCTTAATTTGCTTTCACTAGTCTAAGCTGAAGGCTTCTACAGACCATGTCAGGTGAGAGAAAGCAGGAGTGATAAATAGGATCCAATTTTGTAGGCGACTATGAAGAAAAATGGCGCGTAAAATACCGCCTTCGCGCTTTTCCACTGGCAGATATTTTTCAACAGCATCAAACCTTTATCCATCATCCAAGTATGCAAGTTGCTTTACAAAGCAACATTCTAAGGAACCCTTTGGGTCAATGGCCAAATGGTGCGTGAAGATACTGAAAGTCTGAAACTTTGCATCTTTAATGGATGCTCTCGCACCCTTAGTAGGTGGGCTCCCCAATGCAAGCAACAAAAAAAAGTTACCACAGACCATTGAAAAATGAAAATTCAAACTTTTAGAAAGCTACAAAGACTAAAGAAAAATATTGTTCTGCTACTTTCAACTGAAGAACTGCATACAGTGGAAACTCTTTAGGAGCCAAATTAGCTCTCAAAATGAAGCACGCTTAGATGCATTCTTGACTTTTTGTGCTCGCTAATAGTCTGCAGAAGAAAGATAGTCCATTAGACATGGACTAGAAAAGGAACGGAAATGGAGCTCCGAAGGGAGTGAAGTTATACTTTTTAGTCTTTTTTTTTAAAGGTGCATCTCACCGAAAGGAAAACAGAAAACTTCTTAACTCTAATATTGGAATCTAATTTCAAAGTTTAGAGTAGGAAGGTATGATAAGGTTTGCAAAAGACTGCTGCATTTTGCTACTGGTGTACCCTACTCTGGAGAGGAGGCACATGCCTTTCCTTTGTCGATTTTTGAATAGAGGGTCAATGAAACTGCGCCATGGCAAAAGCAGCACTGCTGCTGCCAACTTTCAAAGAGGAACTGGAACTGGAAAGCTTTTTTATACTCACCAAATGTCAGGGGATACAGTTAAACATGTTGGAAAATTCTGTACAACATGCCAAGGCGTAGTAGCAGAGGTCTACGACATTTGATAATGTAGGTTAAGATCCCACTTCAACGCGGAAACGACTTGAAAGCAAATCATAAGTGTGACCTGGATTATTCTTTTTCAACGTAAAAGTAAGCGAGGGGAGCGAGCAAGTATTTTGGAAGAAGAGGGTCGAAAATACAAGGCTGCCTCTCTGCCTTCTAAGAAATTGACCTCTTACAGAGAGGAAATTGAAAAGCCCTGGAAATATTTTACCTTTTGCTGCTGATAAAGACTCAGCAAAATTCACTTCATAAAAGGCTTTCTAAATGGCTTTCTAAAATATGGTAAGGTTTTCTAGCCTTTCTTGTAAAATCTTCTGGAAATAAGGAGACAGAAATATTTGTATTTCTGTTACTATCTGCAAAGAGATACCACACCGTCGTAGTAACATAGGCTTTCACATCACTGTTTTGTCTCCCAAAGTGAAAGCAATTTACTTGGACATCAAACAAATTGTTGTCGTAACCATAGCCAAACACAAAAAAAAAGAAAGAAGGAAAGTGCGAGAAGCCACTTTTACACTCGGAATAATAGGCGAACTTTGCACAAGACACGACTTTGAGTCCCCTTTTCTTCGTCTTCGAAAAAAAAGGAAATTCCCCCTTCGGGTGTCATCTATCCCTAGGAAAAAAGTACAAGGGTGCAGAAAAGACAGCGAAGCAGCATTGGAAGGGATCAAAAAGGAAGCAGCGAGACAGACAGTAGTACATCAAGAGGCTTCTTCTTCTCTCTCATAGTTCCCCACTACTCTAGGACCCACTTTGTCAAAAATTAAGCGGCATAAGTGTTTTACACACGTCTTGAGAAACTTTGATATGAAGAAGAACTGAGAACTGCTTTCACCTTTAGAAAGGGCTTTCTAATCCACCGCATCCACAGCATCTTGATTTGATTTCAAACTTTCATAGTTTGAAGTCGTCGACTTTTAAGTTCTCTTCAGAATAGTCCAATTTTTTGAAGCCTTTCCTAGCCTTGAGCCAAATACCCCTTGGAAAATGCGTTGTGAAAGCTGTTTGATGTTGTACTATAGTGACACACATATTTTGTAAGGAGCAAGGGCCTTTCATCCTCTGCCTTGTATAATATTAATGTCTTCCTCTCCAATTCTTGAGAGCTGAGCTGCTGCTGCTGCTCTTTCATTTTCCAGACCCCTATCTGCTCTCAAAAAACACTGAAAAGCAGGCAGAGGAGTAGTATCTCATTCTTTCTTCACAACGTCAATTTGGCCTCAGGCCACCTTCAAATGTATCTTGGATCTTGGTACAATATGGTATTTTCTTTCTTTATTTGTGGAAATGCCATGATATGTGTATGGAGATATGGGATTTGTGAATCTCGATGGATTTTACATAAAAGCCAACAACTGTTCAAGATCCCCTTTGTTTTTGCCATAGCAGGCCCCTCGAAAAAAAATCCCATAAATTTTCATGGTTCTAGAGAGGCAATTACTGTGCACGCAAATCTGTTTTTTTTCCTTCTTTGCCTTTCCCTACTTATCGTGTGACATTCTGTTTTTGATGACACTTTCATCAAGATTCCAGATTCTAATATCCGGATCCTAAGGGAAAATGTAAGAATTTTCTTAGAAGAGGAGCTTTCTAATTTTGGAAAGACTTCCTTCTTTTTTGAGGGATTTTCCTTGTAAATAACACAGTGTGGCTGGATTTGAAGCAGCAAAAAGTGTAGCATCTGGTACAATTTTTTGAAGAAAGGACGGAGATGATATTGGGATGACACTATTAATGATGTCCTGAAAATCTAGGGTAGCAGCAAACTCCCCTTAGGTCATTGCTTTCTAGAAGATTTCGCTGCTTGAAGCTGCTGCTTGCTGCTGGAGGATATAGGGGAAATTGACATCACACTTTATAGGACATTATCTCCCAGAGCGAGAAAGGTAGAGCCAAAAATTCCTTCTCTTTCACCATTAAACTAAGCTCCATACTTAGGGAAGTGTTTGTGCGACATTCTAGCAGCAGCAAAGAACCTAAAGTTTCTGGGTGTCCCACAAGGTATGAAGAGAGCAGGACAAAACTTTTACCTTCTTCTTCCTACTGCTCAGCTCTCAAGGCATATTCACAGGGTGACTCACAAGAACTGCAGTAGCAAGTTGAGAAGATCCCTTCTTCTTTTCAAAGAAGGCAGGAATGCATGTTTGCTGCCATGAATTCCGCTCAAATGTATTGAACCACAAATACCCTTGGACACAAAGAAGAAGTGCCTTTTGGCAAATTTTTGCATGGGACTACAAAAGCTTGGAACTTTTGAAGTAGGCAGCAGGCCAGCTACAATTCTGATATTGAATTTTGAAGAGGTTGCTATGCGTAGAACGAAGAAGAAGAGGCAGAGAAGCACTTTCAAAGGTTTTGAAAGGTACTGTGAAGCTCCATTTGCCCCAGGTTCTGCTTTGCAGCATCACTGCATTCTGCCCCCAGCGGCTTCTTTTGCACTCGTTTCTCAAAATTCCCCACTCCTCATCCCCAGCAGAAGTTGGGTTGGTCCTTGAAAGAAGATACTTGTTTTACTATCATTCCAATGGCCCAAGCAAAATGTAGCTGGGTAGGGCAGTAGTGCACTACTTTGATCAAGAAGAGAGAAAATTGTTCTACAACATTATAACGCATTGATGAAGATGAGGCCAAGCGGAGAAAGTTTGGATCTCCTCTAGTACACCAGACTACAGTTCTTGAGGTTGTAGAATTAAGAAGCTCCAAGGTTGAGTGAACAGAGAGATGCTCTAACAGAATTACAAATGCCTCCTCCCTTCCTTCCTCTGCCTTGACTATGCCTGATGCTCTCTACTCTCTCTAGTAGCAGAGCATGGAACTTGTTTGGGAGTCTTTGATTACCTTTTGATGCATGCATCCATTGAGGACACTAATCTTTGTTTGCCAAAGGTCTCCTCTTGCTAAGCCCCATGCAGATAAATATGGACTTTTCCTTGAGTCACAAGATGATGATGATGGTGAAGATACTGTATTCTCTAACCGCTGCTAACTTGACTCTAAATTGAATTCAGTGCAATTTCATGATCAAGATCTGCATTGAATTCATGGCTACATGGAGGCTGGAAAGAGAGACCAAAATGGGATTATTCAGAATAGAGAGTAGTTCGTAACATGATTTTTGGCAATGCATTAGAGCTGACTAAAATCCGTGTCATTCCAAAGAATTAATGGGTTTTGAATGATGAAAATGCTGCAAGCACTAAGCAGCAATTGGGTCATCTTGCCACCGTGTAGCACTTACTGACTGTTGCTTTCACATGAGTGATGATGATGGCTGTCGGTAGGGAGATTATTATGCAGGAGTGACTTTGCATGCAATATAAGGTCCCGCCGCTTACTTTGGCGCCGCAGACTTAGCACCACCGCCTCCTTCTTTTCATGCTGTACAGAGTTACTTGCAAAGTTCCTAATTAAGAAAGTGGTACATGAGCTGGATGACTCTTCAAGCTCCATTTAACTTTTGCATGGAAGCAGCATGGAAAGTACCGCTCTTGCACGGAAAACTTGGACTTTTGGCTCATTTGCACGTTTTACTTTGCTCCAGTACAATTTTTTGCTGCTTGCAAAGTTAGAAAGCCAAGAAAATTCTGCAATTGTCCAATGTTTTTGAAGTGGACGACAAGCCTTTCTAAATGATCAATAGAGTCCCATTAGATATTGTCAAAGAAGAGAAAGGCTACAATTTAGATTTGCTATAGCTTATGGCGATATCTAGTTGCTGACATAATGTCAATAACTTAATGATGGTTTTGGCCTTGCTTCTTGCTTGCTATATCCTACCTTCAAAGCTAGCTCAGTCAGGAAAGTAAGGAGGATAAATTGAGCCCTTTTGCAATCCGGGACCATTTCTCTCTGCGTTCTGCCTTTGGATGGGTTTGGGGCTTCTATGTTGCTGCTCCTGTCACTTTGGAAAGAGAAACAGGCAACATGTGAGAAGTGCATCAGTGTTAGAACCAGTAGCAAGCATCCTCCTGTTCTCTTTTTTTGCAATGTATTACTCTAACCAAGCAATGGTACCATAGCAGCTATGTGAGCTGGCGAAGGAAGGCCTGTCAAGGCCACTTTGATCATCCCATAATTCTCATAGTTTTTCCCACAAAAATACTAGGTCGTGAGAAAAATCCACTTTCATGCTTCGCTTTGCATTTATTTTCAACTTGACCTTGCTTTAAGCTACTCCTCCTTCAATACTCTTAGAGTACAGTGACAATATTGGATGCAATCCTCCCAAAGGCTTATAATAACGAAGGCCATATGTGCGACTGCTACTTAAGCTAAGTCAATATGCATATTATCCACTAGAATGAGAGGAGAAAGACAATAAAACCTACGCGCTACCTAAAGTATCGCTCTTCTACAGTAGCTTACTAAACTTAGTAAAACATAATTCTGTAATATGGAAACTACTTATATATGGCTTCATTCATTTCGTGGTAAATGTATCCAATACACAGTAGTCAAAGCAAATTACAACACAAATACAGCTAATAAGCGAGTAATGGTCAGTAGCAGTGTATTTGGCTCTGTTGTGCTGCATTCTCACGTAGTAACTACAGTTCGAGTACACCCAACTGTATCCAGTAACTGGAAAAAAAGCTACAAAATGAAGGATGTGGGCGAGGAGGAGGAGAAGAGGGAAAAAAATGAGGCTACAACGGCAGTCAGTACTGCAAGTGGAGTGGGGAGCAAAGGAAAAAATGAGTTTGGCTTCTTGATGGGAAAAAGAGAAAGCCTAGTGGAAGCAGAAGAAGAGACTCTTCTAACACCATAGAGAATAGTACCATGGAATTCCAACTGAAAATTCGGTTCCCTACATTAATCGAGATAAATGAGTGGGCGACTATGCAAACACTTCAATCAATGATCGTCGAAGACGAAAAGGGGGCAGCAGTTTTTCATTAGAGCAGCTCTACTATCATTGATCTGGTACTACTCTATGCATACTTGATGACCAAAGTATTCATTACGCTCTACTTGTATCGATACAAGAGACAATGGATACAATCAAAGACAGTATTCAAGGCTACTCTAAGGGTTCCCTGAATTATGCATTTTCCTGAGGATTAATGATGATGATTTCTTTGAATGCATAACCGATGATCTTCTTGAAAGGAAGAAGGTGTGCATATTCTACCGCAGTAAGAAAGCTGCAAAAGCGTGATGTAATGGGGCTGTCACTCCAAAATACACTACCACCCTATCATCGCTTCATATGTATAATCATCAAGATTGCTCATGCATGCATGCGAAGAGTAACTCTCAAAGAAAAACAAAACATGGTCGTTGTCCCACTTCTTTCTTTTCCCCTAAGATTAAAAGTTACCTTTGGCCATAAATCTACATCTACAAATACTTTTGCGGTATTACAAAACTTTATACGTATGATGAATGTAGTGTCACCCAATCGGATATATCGCTAAAATGACATGGGTGTATCCGCTGTATTTATCATGACAGCTGAGTTGACATGATTCATTTGCCTAAACACTAGCTTTTCAAAGTTTCAGCTTTGAGTGACACGCGATTTGTTTATTGGCAAAGGAGACTATTTTTCTTTTTTCCCGGAAGAAAACACGTAGACAAAACGTATTGAATAAGCAATGAAGGGTGGAGCAACTCGAGCGAGGGTTGAACCAGACGGAAGAAAAAAACTCGTGAAAAAACTTTTTTGTTTTCAATCTGTAAGCTAGATAGACAAACGATCGATACTTCTGTAGTCAACCTCATTTCAACCCCTTCCTGCGATTTTCCTTCATTTTGAAAATGCGCGTTGTGAAAAGAGCCAATTTCCCTTCCTTACTCAGGCTCGTCGTGTTGATAATGTGGATGGCTAATCTCTTCAATGCCTTCTCCTGCTGCTGAAGGGACTGCTTTGCTACTGATCTTCATTTGCATGAAAATGTATTTAGCTCTCTTGTGTGGCCCTTAGTTTGAAAAGCCTCTCGCTACTCTTCGCTCGTTTGTCTCCGGCACACATATCTTCAATGACTTCTTGAGTGGAACGCGCTTGAATGCAAATTAAGCAAAAAACATAGCACAAAAGGCTCATGCAAAAAAAAAAAAAATGTCATTTGTAGTCAAGTTAAGGGGTCGTAGAACGTAGTATTAGAAAGCCTATTTGAAACAAGACTGAAAATGCTTTACAGATCTAAGACCGCGCGATTCAGGTCATATTCGCCTGTTTGAAAATGTTTGAAAAAAAGCCAATAGCGACCCTGGTGGCCAAAAAAGCAACCAAAAATCTTACAAAATGATCTGGTGATTTTTGTGATGAGCTAAAAATGGAGTGTATGTAGAGACGAAGGATTCCCAGCTCCTCTAGTCCCTTTTAATCCCCCTTCTGCTTTCGCATGTATGATTTTGCCGTTGAAGTTGAACTTTTCCAAGGCCTCTACTTTCATCCTCTTGAGCTTTTTTGTGGTCGTTCTCCCTTCTCTTCTTCTCAAAACGGAGCTTCATGAAGTCAATTTCCTTTCACGATGGAGCAAAAGATTCTTTTCTATTCATCTTTTGACTTTGATGTCCTTTCTCTACTAAACTCTCCATCAATAATCTTTGGCTTTCCCTGCTGGTTAATTTAGTGGTAAATCCTGGACAAATCCTAGTTGCTAGCTGGCTAGCACGTGCTGCAACCATTTTTGCAGCACATGGTATATTGGTTGCTCCATTGGTTAGAAAAGACATAATTCTTCTTCCCTTGAAAATGGTTGAAAGTGAGGAGAACTATTAAGAGATCTGCGCCTGGAGTAATACGAGCATTTTATGTAAATGCTTTTTTGCACTACTATTCCTTCGTCCCTTCTCTTCCCCTTTTCATTCCCTATAGCTTCTTCCTACATCTCAAACGCGGCTTTAAAAAGTCTCTCTTTCAAGCTAGTTTATATAGAGATGGTACTTTATGTTGACTTTTCAAAGTGGCTTAAATTGCAAGTTTTTGGGGTACACTTCAAATACTACATAATAAACGTGTATGTGCGGCTATCTATTTCCAAATTGGCGATGGAATTCTATTAGGATGCTACACGTTTATAAGGTAGCATATAGTAGACTAGACTTCAATTGCCAAAAATCTCGGGTAGACATTTCCCCCGCTGCCATTGGATATTGCAATGGGAAAGGGATCAAAAGAGGAGCACAAAGCCCGTCACGGCAATCGGGTGTGTCTTACGAAAGGATATGTGCCATCATTTCCACTACTGTGTGTACCCTTCTTTACGTTTTAGTCTTGAGTGTCTGAAATTGAGGCTTCTTTTAGGAAGAAGGGTCACATCTGGGAAATAAGGAAGTCTCGCAATGTCAAATCTCTAGCTATACACTAGAAGATATCTGAGCTGCTTTTATGTGCTCGTTTTGACACTGCAGTATAATAAGAAGTTGCCTTGAAATACATGGATCTAGAGCTAGCCTAAGACTACAGAAGAAAACTGCTGCTGATGATACTAGTATATAGTCAAGAGCACTTCACACCAATTCCTATTACTATGACTTTGCTGCAGTATAGACTGCAAGATAATAGTAGTACCAATGCTACTGTCAAACTCTGTACCGTTTTATTGTATTTTTTAGAAAGAGAGGGTCTGTAAAAGTAGTAGCAGAGAAAATTGCATTCAGATATCCGTGATTGACAGCTTGCCATAAACCAGACAGCTTTGGGAAAGATTCTTGTTTGACAAGAAAACAAAAAAGAAAGAACTTTTACTCGATACTATTTTCAACCTTGAAAAATACATATATCTGATTTTGGTGTAGTAAAGAGACAGACAGAAACATAGATGCAGTTTTTTTCTGAGACGAGAAAAAGAATTAATCGATACTAACTGTAACGCCTAACTTTTTCATCAATTGCCTTTTTAGCTTTTTTGGGGAGTGACTACTGCTGCGTTTTTGTGGTTGGCGCGTCGCTCCTTATGTTTGCCTGGTAGGCTAGCCAGAAAGTTTTTTGGCTCTTTTTTTGGAAATGATGGCGATGGGGGGCAGGGCTTGGTCGGAGGAGTTTATCGTCGTTTGTCTCAATGGATCTTCGTTTGCTGACCTTTTTTTTCAACTTTTGCAGGTGATGTGGTGCGATTTTTGGGCAACCAATCTGCCGTCGACAACTTTAAACTCATGGAGACTGATGTAAACTTTTTGCTCATTGGAGCCACGTAAGTTTTTGGCCTTTTTTTCTTCCATTGACAAATGCTTTGAGACTTGTAGAAAATCTTTTAAGCAAACAAAAGCATTGAAGGGAATTTTTTGTTTGATCTTTTTCAGTAATGTGGTATTCTTCCTCGATTCGAGAGATATGAGCGAAAACAAAGATCTGGTAAGTCAACAAAATATATATGTCATATGTATGTTCTGTTTCTACACATATGTACCATTTTCTATCTTTTGCAGAGTATTGTGTGGCATCCGAATCCTTCAGATTACGAGCTATGTCTGGTGAAGGGCAAATCTCAGGTAAATGCCAAAGGCACTTGTCATGGTCAATGCATTATAGCAAAAAAGTAGTTCATTAATTGTACTTGTACTGTAATCATCTAGACGAAGTTCTTGTTCCATAGCCAGATTTGGCAGCTCGTCTCAGGGCTTTTCTGGCAAAGCTTTTAAGGATTATCCACGGCGACTTTCATTTTCTTATCTTTGGAGTGACAGACTTATAGCTTCTATTCCAACATCAGTAACGCCAATGTATTCAAGCAATATCATCTGTATTCCCCTTCTGTGTTCGTAACGGCCCAATCCTGCAATTTGCTACGTATTATGGAGGGTCTGTTGCGTGTCTGCTAGTTGCTACTACTGCTGGATCGCAAATGTCAAAATGGGGAGAGATATCTTTTTTTCTTGCTTTAGTCAACCATTATTCTTTGTAACAGGGGAGGAGGAGGAGAAGCAGGTTGCGCGACAAAAACCTTCCAAAGTCCTTTTTAAAAGCTTTTATTCCTGGGCGGCTGTAGGGAAATGTAAGGGATACATCCCAGACAGACTGAGTAATGGGCTCAACATTTCTCTAGGGATTCTCAGCAAACGAGAGACTCTACGAGGGTGTCCGAATTCTAGGGTTTCTTATTCAAAGCAACAAATACTTTGTTTGGAAAGCAGAGCCTTGTGCTTTTGACATTTCACAAAGACTTTTTCAATTTTCCCAAACACATGAAGAAAACCTTTCAAAATCATCATTTATTTTTTATACTGAAAATCTTTCAATACCAAAATAATTTCTTTTTCAATTTAGAACCCCTAGCTTAAAAAGACAGAACAGAGAAAGTTACTTGGGAAACGATTATCCAGCTAGAGACACAGAAGCTGTTCAAGTAGATAGGGGGGATGGAACCAAGGGTAGGAGAGGCAAGAAGTGTGAGAAATTAAATAAGTCTAAGTATACATGCATTGAAAACTTTTTTTGGGGGATTTTGACTTCCGTCTTGACTTGACTTTCCTTTCATTTTGCAGGCCGAATGTCAAAACCATATCCGCATTGTGGCCAAACTGTCTAAAGAAGTCCTGCTCGTATGCGGAACTCACGCCTACAAGCCCAAATGTCGCCATTACGCATTCAAGGTGAGTAGCTAAGGCGCGCAGCCCCGCCGCCGAGAAAGGCCGACTTCGACGGTTACACATGCACTAGCAGCTCTGGCAGGAGTTTTCCAACTGCAGATTTCTACATTTTGCAATCCCAACAAAAATTGAAGCTTTTAGGACTAGAGCAGCAGCTAGAGGGTTGCTAGGGTGGGCCCGATTATTAAAAAAATTGGAATTCAGGTTTTTTCGCGATACCATAGCTGTAGGGACCCAACCATAGGTCAATGGCGAAAAAGCGCGAATTCCAACTTTTCGGTATTATGGCCCAGCCTAATGGTTGCTCCACTGCAGAACAGCAGCAGCTGTGAAATTCTCAAAGAAAAAAGAAGTCAGCCCTTCTACTCTCGTAATGTTAAATAATCTTGTCAAAAAAGTGCATTGAAGCCTCTTTTCTCCGCAATATTCTTGGATCTGAGAGCTTCTCTCTCTCTCTCTTGTTTATTTCAAGATAAGCTCCAAAAATGAGAGAGAAGGTTTTTGCTGCCTGGACTTTCAGACTGGTGTTGTCGTCGTGAGGGTGAAGCTAAATGAGATTAGTAGCCAGACACATCATTGAATACTCATTACTTCATTTGGCCAGGCGTGTTACACCCTTGGGACTCAGCTACTTTTAGCCTAATTAAAAGAAAGCCAGGGTAGCTATTTTTTGGTGGTTGCAGCGAAAAAAAAGGCCAGCAGCACTACAATGTACTAGTGCTATCATCAGTAATCTTTACATTTTCAAACGTGTCAGCACGAGTTCTGAAATCTAGGGGAACTTAAAATACTGGAGGGGAAAAGTCAGTCTTCTTCATCAAGTTAATGCCTCTCAGACAGAAGACAGGATGACGACCCCCTCCTTTTTTTCTAGCCAGACATCTTTTCAAATGAGTCACGCTGTGGAATGAGTTTTTTTGACAATTTATGGCTCTATCTGTGGTAGGGATCAAGAAATAACCAGGTCCCATACCAACCTTCAATTTCTACAACATGGTACATATAAATACAGCAGTTTGGAAAGTTGTATTTCAAGATACATACCGATACCATCGAAGTAAAAAGAGCTTTCTACTTTCCATAGCAGTGTTGAATGACGATGATTGAAAGCTATCTAGTGACTAAAAAGTTTGCTTGCTGCTTGAAAAAGAATATGAATATTTATTCCCGTCCTCGATTCTCTCATTTCAAGCCAATTTTCCTTGGCAGTTGGCGAAAAAGAGGAGAACGAAGCCAATATAAAGTATATCTAGGATAGGATAGAAGGAAGAAGACGAAGAAACTTTTTTAATTCGCTGCTACTTCACCAATAAAAGTTCAACTTCTCCTTTTCCCTTTTTTTCCAACATCAATTTTGATCAATTTTATGGGAGCCGAGCACTAAAAAATTCTCGCCCGATTTCAAACCAGAATAGTACTAAATTTTCATTTGAACTACAAAGTAAGCAAAGTATAGAATTTTAGGGAAAAATCGTTCAATTCATGTTGTTGGACCATCTGGCGCCGCACTACTACAGTACTACGGTACCAATTTACTAAAGTACCTTTAGATTACTATCAAAATACATTTTACGTGGCTTTTTATCGGTTGAATAGGCACTCACATTTTGAGAGTTGACAGCATTCCCCCAATGGACGTAGTGCTACTTTATGCAGTATATACATAGAAAATACAGTATAAACTACAGTCGTTTTGTTATGGCAGTAAAATGGGACATTTCCTTTTGTTATTAAAACACCCCTATAAGAAGAAGCCGTAGTAGTTTTTGGAGAAAGTCTTATTTCTGCTGGTGGAGATGTGGGTTCCTGCCCATTTGCTTCATTGTTGGAAAATCCACTAGTGAAGGAGCAATTTCCATAATGGGCGTCTAGAGTCACATTAGAGCTGCTATACTACTACTATACTACTGGCAGTGAATTGTGACTTCTGATTTTCTACATCTTTTTTCAGGAGGCCAGATATGTCATGACTAAAGAGTTCGAAGGCGTGGGACTGACACCATTCGATCCATACCACAACTCGACCTATGTGGTCGCAGGTAAGCAGCCATTTTGTCGTCCTACCATATTGTTTTTCGGAAGTTAGCTTTTTTGCTGGAGCCTATTTATGTCGTCATTAGATTGGTATCCTATAGACTTACTTTATTTTTTGCTACTCCGACATTGGTGTAGCCAATAAAATTGAAAGGTGGTTCTACAGAAGCAAGGTAGAACTAAGTGAATATCTGAAGTAATTGGGGTCACGAGTCCGGCCCTATTTTAGAAGGCTTTAAAGGGAGACTCTGCTGTGAGAGGAGCAGTAGGATCGACCAAACTTATTGGAAAAGCGATTTCGTCTCCATAGTACTTCTACTATGTTGTAGAAGTAGTTCCTTTGCTATTTGGAACTAGTAGTCAGAGAAGAAGAAGGAAAAGAGAAAGCTCTGGCACCATACCACCAGCCAATATTAAGGGCATCTAATGGGTTGGGAATGACAAATCCTTTAATTCATGGCTTTTATCTCAATTTTACAGATGGAGAGCTGTACACTGCCACCGTCTCGGATTTTTCGGGAACGGATCCCCTCATTTACAAGGAACCCCTCAGGACCGTACAGTTCGATTCCAAACATCTCAACGGTACATAATTTGCATATTTCTCATGAATTGGAGACTCATCAACCAAAAAAGCGAGCGAAGCGAGCTGGGATGGGAAATTCACTTTGACAACATTTTTTGTGTCCATTAAATAATGCAAGGGTTTAACAATAGAGTCTTTCCACATTTATCTTTACCATTTAAATCAATGTTTTTGCTGTAAAAAGAAATAATTTGACAACATCTTTGTGTAAATTAATGCAAGCGTTCATAAAATGAGTCTAGCAACATGTATCTTCAACATTCAAATCAATGTTTAATATATTTTCCAGGTCCCGATTTCGTTACTTCCGTCGAAGATGGTGACTATGTGTATTTCTTTTTCCGCGAGCAAGCCGTCGAGTACATCAACTGTGGCAAGGTAATTTTCTACCGCTTGAAGCCGTTGCTACTGCTGCTGGAATTTGTCCTTCTTCTCCGCCGCAATTGTGCACGACTGAGCAATCTAAACCCTTTTTTCCCTTCTTTCCTACTTTGGAATTCTGAATGCGAGCCTACACTTCCCTCACGCTTTAAATTGTGCTCTGCTGCTCTACCGCGCGCCATCTAGGGCGAGACACTGTTGTACAATGAGCATTTAGTCACACCGACTTTTTTTCCCGCGCTGCTTTGCTGCAAAACAACAAATTGGACTCCTTCACGTTTTTTTTTTGGTCCGGAATCCAAGGGATTTCCTGTAAATTGAGATTACGGTTTTATCTTGCAGAGTGTGTATTCACGAGTGGCACGCGTCTGCAAGAGCGATAAAGGTGGGCCTAACAAGTACAGCAAGATCTGGACCAGTTTTCTCAAATCTAGATTAAACTGTTCAATTCCTGGAGAATATCCATTTTACTTCAATCATTTGCGTAAGTTCTTCATGTATTCGTGTATTCAAATGGTGTTGCATATGTTGTTTACATTACAAAATACATCATCAAGTGTTTGAACATATGGCCACTTCTTCCTCCATGCATACTACTTCCATTAAATTATGTATTCATGCTACTGTTGTATTTTTACAGAATCGACAAGTGAGATTGTATCTGGAGATTACGGTGGGCAAACTTCCAAAATGATTTATGCCGTCTTTACAACGCCTCGCAACAGCATATCAGCCAACGCTATTTGCGCCTTTCGTCTCAGAGATTTATTAGACACCTTTGAAGGGGCCTTCAAAGAACAAGAAACGGCCAATTCCAACTGGTTACCAGTACCCAAAATCAAAGAGCCAATACCACGGTGAGAAAATACACTACTATACTATGTATTTTGATAGAAAGCAGTAGTCGCATAAATCTTGTTTTATGAAGTTGGTATAAATCTCAGTTCCATGACCCCATTTTTCATTTTCTTTGTTTTCAAAAGGCCGGGAAGATGCAGTTTGGATTCCCAGAGCTTACCCGAATCCAGCCTCAGCTTTGTCAAAAGTCACAGTATTATGGACGAGGCCGTGCCCTCCTTCTTCGGCGGTCGACCTCTTTTTGTCAGCGCAAACCTCAGGTAATAATGATGAACCAATTATGTCAAACATGCAAAGAAAATATAATTTTGGTTTCAGACACCCTAGTCAATTCAAAGAAATGGCCGTGGATTCGCAAGTCCGCACTCCCAGCGGCCACACCTTTGACGTTCTTTACGTCGGCACTACCAAGGGTCGTGTTCTCAAACTCGTCAACACGGCCGACCCCAATGGAGGAGACGTTGCTCAAAGACCCGTATTTATTGAAGAGATGCAATTATACCCCTCTTCCACCCCCATAGACAAGCTCAAAGTAGTGCGCGACGAAAATGGAGGTCGCGCCAAATTGGTCGTCCTCACCAGAGACCAAGTGGCGGCTGTTCCCCTGGCCCGTTGCGCCATTTTAGCCAAATCCTGTGGCGTATGCGTCGCTTTGCAAGATCCTTATTGCGCATGGAGTGTCAGAGACGGCCAGTGTATCTCCCTGGTCAACAGCGATCCCGACCGCTTAGATTCCGCCGCTTTTTTGCAAAATGTATTCACTGGTCAACACGAGGGCTGTGGACACGATTCTTCATTAGAGGCCACTGGAGACTTGGCCCAAACTGGCATCCGGATCTTCTTGCCAGGAAAGAATAACGAAGAATTTCATCCGCAAGCCTCAGGTTCCTTTGTCAAAGCTCCAGCTGTGCAGGAGAAGGATCAGCAAACCGGAATTGACCTGGAAGAAAAAGAAAACTTTCAGGATACTGGCCTACCAGGTACATTTTGCACTCACGCAACCTCCATTTAGATTAGTCTTGAAATTTTTTTTACGTTTTCAGGATTAACGACAACTCCGTTGGAACCTCACGCACACTACTCTGCCGAAGAATTGTCAATGGCCGTGGCGACGTCTTGCGTGTGCGCCTTGGTCCTGGGCTTCATCACGGGCTTTTTAATGTCACGAAGATGCAGCTGCTCTCCAAGGGACGATGACAATCCCTACCACGTGCCTTACCTTAACCAGTTAGTTGAACCTTAGAATTGGAAAGGTTGCAATCGAGACAACAGCAGTTGATACAACTCTGCTTCGTATTACCTTTTCCAAATCTAGAAATGATTGAGTCTCTGATATTTGGGACAATTGTTGGTGTGACTATTTCACTCCTTTAGTGAAATAGTCACACCAATTGTGATGAGTGCTCTTTACTCCTGTAGTATTTTGCATGAATTCTCTTCAGATTTCTTCACTAAAATCCAAAGAAAAAATGACTGTAATTTTTCTTTCATAATTACAGGTCTGGCTATCATACAGATGAAATCTACGCAAAAGTCGACGACATGACCTATTACCCAGTCAATAGCATGATCCTACCCCCCAACAACTCCACAGGCTCAACCTCCATGGGCAGTGGGCAGCTAGGCGGGCACGGAACCCTAGGCCACCTTCACGCCAGTGGCCTGCCTTCAGGCATTCCCACGCCTCCCGGTCAACCGGCTGGAATGGGCTCTGTGGGTTGCCCTCTTCCCTCTTCCAAAACCCTAACGATGTCGCACCATATGAATTTACTGAACCCTCGGCCTTCGGACTTTCATGCAAATTTCGGTACGGTCCACCGATCACAGAAGATCTACCTTTAAAATGTAGAGAGAGACTACTACTCCACCATCACCACTCTATACTACTTGGCAAATGCAGATATGTGCCCTCCTCCTCTTCCCTCCTATCACACTGGGGCAAACATCATTTTTTTGTCCATAAAATTCAATTTGGTTGCTGGCAAATTACCAAAATTACCAGAAAGTATACCCAAAGTATATTGGACACCACTTGTGATCTCCAATATCCACTGGGCCCTAAAAAATCTATTTTCTAATGGCATTTTTGGACAAAAATTCAGTTTTCGTCCCAGTGTGCTCCCTCCCTTTTAGATGATGAAACGAGGCAGCGCAGCACAGCGTTGGATCCTTTTGCATTACATTTTGGCCTTCCGGAAAATATCCAGAAATTGGAGAGAGAAATGTTTCTTCCATCATGATTTTGCATTACAGTAGCAGCTGCATTTATTTGTTCCCAACCTTCATTTTTTATTTGATTGTTCCTCCTCTCCAAAGACATTGATTTACTACTATTTTAAAGGAGAAAATCTGTGCACATATGAATAATCCTCCGATGATCGAATCGAATCCCTACTTTTCAAACGCGAAAGAGAAAATGATATCATGGCTAATCACTGAGCGTGCCCAACTATTAGAATGAAAGAACAAATTACTGTCAAGAAGCATTTCACGAGTTATTTTGACGAGAGTAAAAGAAAAATCACCATTGACCCACCCACACAATTCACAATTCACCACTTGCATCATACAGGCTGTGAACTGTTCCATTGCATCAGTTTTAAACATTGAAATGAGAAAAAGAAAAATGAACGAGATGAGACCCTCCTCACTACAACTACATAACATAATCCAACTTGGTTTTTTGTTCCCATTTCCAATTCACAATGTATCGCTTTTGTAAGAACTGTAGTATTGGAAGAAAAGAAAAATAAAAGGATAAGAAAAACTCCCACAACCGAATTTCTTCTGCTTTTCGTTCGGGTTTTTAAATCGAGTTGTTTCACTTTTCAAAGAGCACTTTAGATTCGTCAAAGTTTCAGCCAAGCATGAAATGAGACTTGAGAGAGGATAGAAAGCAATTAGGATCAATAGCCATATATCCTAACTAGCACAGTACTCTACCGGGATTTCATGAAGAAGAAGTCATTCCACAGGCTGGTGAATCTTGGAGTGGAATTTGGATCAAGAAACAGCAGCAGCCTACTATACTAGCGGCGGCAATGATGGCATTAGAAGAAGAAGGGGAGCCACAAATTCAATCAAGAGCTTTCTAAAACCCTCCTTGCTGCTTCCTTTCCCTGCTCTAAACAACAACAAACAAACTGCGACCCTCATAAACTACACTTTAGACTTTAGAATACAACACTGCAGCGGATCCCAGATTCAAATTATGTTGATGATTATTTTTGTTCCAGAACTTTCTCTTTGAATATGGTTCTAGAGGTATGTGGTTTTGCTGCAGCATGAACATGATGGTTATGTGCCATCGTGTAGAAAAGCTGTTTGACCACAGCAAATTGGCTTGGCATTGACATTCCAGGACAAATGCCGCTTTCTTGAGCACACTATGGCTTTTTAAAGAGCTGCAAAACCGTCATTTCTACAATCTAAAACAAATTCCAGCACTGGCAGTAGCAGACTGTAATGGTAGTACCATACATGAGCAGCTCTTCTCTCTTTCTCATACTCATGGATTTAATCTCTTGGAAGAGATGGGAATGCATTTTGCATTTACACTTGGAAATCATTGTAGCCATTTGCATAAAATGGTAATTTAACGAGAAAAGGCACAAAAACGCTAAGTTTCATGCATTTCAGAGCTGGCTATGAAAAAATAAGAATTGTGTTATGTCTGTCCACATACCCTTTATCTTCAGTGAACTTTGTCAACTAAAATTCAGTTTGCAAAATTGACACCTTTCAGTATCAAAACTCAAAAGCAAACAAGACTAGAAATATTTTTTAGTGTATGACCGCGAGTGTTTCTTGGAAATTTTGCTATTTCTAGAAATTCAAAATTTGAGAAATACTTTAGGATTCTAGAAATACCTACCGACTTTAAAATTCTAGCCTTACTTTACAATTCTAGAAATACCTACTTAGTTACTTACTTGCCCTGTCTGTATGTGACTGACTTTAGAAAGGTTGCGTAAATTATTTTATAAACTTTGCGCGTAGAAAGCCTATGATGATATCTATGATATAAATATGCGCAATGCAATGACTAAGACAATTATTTTCTGTAACAGCAAGCAGCAATATGCTATGAAACAATACTTTTAATCTTTTTTACAAGAACACCAGTGTAACATTATTTGTGCAGAAGCTCTGCTACTTGCGGTCAAAAAGCTTATGAGCAGAAGGGAAGAGCTTCCTGTTTGGCTTGATTATGTACATCAAAACCAGAAATCATTTGGTGCTTTAAGTCTTGCAAGGATATCAGGGACAGGGACTTATTCGGCTTGATGTCAAGGTGATGGAAGATGGCAGTGTTTTGATAAAAATGAGCCAAATAGATATTACTTCTCAACTTAAAAAGGGTCAATTCTTTGTTCTTCATGTCATCTTTTTGAACTGATATTAATTCATAATTTAAACCTGGATAGTCCAATATGTAAATCTTGATTTCAGAATACCAGGAACCAAAATATTGCAACACCATAACCACTTGCCTGTAGATCAAAGAAAAATTAGCAGAATGATTTTTGCCAAATTATTTGAAGCATGGAAACATACATTTTCCCAATCTTGTTCAAGTAAGACGAACAACTGAATTTTAGATCATCATATAAATCATTGCCCAAAAAGATGAAACATTTCTTGATAACAACCCATTCAAAAGTGTGTGCAGAAAAGACAAATAAATCAATACAGTCTTGGTCAATGTATCTATCATAATTGTCTTGGGTTGTCTGACCTCCCACATCCCACCATTGAAAGATACGAAAAAGTATGCCATGGGTACGATTGATTGAAACTCCAGAAGCAAAATCGACACATCCTGTTTTTATTGGAAGATATGGACCATTGATCCAAACCTTTCTTTTAATGCTCCATATTTGAGTTTTGACTTTGTTTTTATCATTTTTATCATTCTTAACTGAGGAACATTTAGTTCTTGCCATAAATTCAAATTCATAATTTCTCCCACCAAAGAACATAACAAAATTACCCAATCTAAAAGTGTAACCACCAAAGAATTCTTGTCTCAATTCGCTTTTTGGCACTGTGAAGTGTTTGGTGGGAGATTGAATGACAGTCATCTTCATTTTCCTGTTGGAAAATGCAACATGAATGTTGCCTAAGTCTTCAAACATGAAATAGGTTTGATCGGTTCCGCCACTTTGATCTGGAACTTTGAATTTCCATGCATAATCAAAGTTGGACTGATTGATCAGTTTGAAAACCAGCATTGAACCGTCATGCCACATATTCATGAAAGCCACATGAGGTATGGGAAAATGTCCGATGTCTTCAACCATGGTTACGGCTGAAAATATGTTTTGATCTTTGACTCCAAATGCTTGGTGGAAAGTCAATATGATCAAAACGAGTGAAGATAGGCTTAACACAAATGCCGTGCCTAACCCATAAAAGATGAGCCTTTTTTCACTTTCTTCATACGAAATGTTGTCTTCTTGGATGTCTTGATCAAAAACATGAATGTTGCCTAAGTCTTCAAACATGAAATAGGTTTGATGGGTTCCACCACCTTGATCTGGAACTTTGAATTTCCATGCAAAATCAAAGTTGGACTGATTGATCAGTTTGAAAACCAGCATTGAACCATCATGATTCATATTCATGAAAGCCACATGAGGTACTGGAAAATGTCCTATGCCTTCAACCATGGTTACTGCTGAAAATATGTTGTGATCTTTGACTCCAAATGCTTGGAAAGTCAATATGATCAAAACGAATGAAGATAGACTTAACACAAATGCCATGCCTAACCCATAAAAGATTAGTCTTTTTTCACTTTCTTCATATGAAATGTTGTCTTCTTTGATGTCTTGATCAATAAATCTTTTTTGCCCTTTGATAGCCACTGTTCTAATGATTTGGTCTGCTAACTTGTCTAATTTTGATAAACTTTTCCGTCTAGTTACATTCACTACTCCAAAAATGTGGGAGTCATCAAGTTCCATACCATTTGATAATGAATCGCATTCTGATATTTTGTCAGAAGATTCAGAATTATAAACCTGAGTGGTTACTTCCAAAGAAGGGAGGGCAATGGTATTTTTGGAATTTTTGAACATTGTGGATGAATTATTTTTTAACAACAATGTTGTACAGGACTTCAAGCTTGAAGGAAGTCCTTAAACCTAGTTCTAAAGATCAATACTAAATGGATTTTTTGAAATGAGTTTTTAAATGCCTGTTACTTTGCGGTTTTTATGCAGAAGCGTTTAGAAATGCACAATCCGGAACGTTTTGATGAAAAGTATATCATTGCTAAAAGATACCAGATACAGAATACTGAAACATCATAAAATCCAATTCATAAATAAGATATATCTTCTTCGAAATGTCCATACTGACATTCTTGAAATATTCTTTTGTCAGCCCGGAAGCTTGAATGTATCCTTGAGCATCAAGTACAATCGGATCTTGTCGATTGGTTGTGTTATGCATGACTTCGATACTGTTTTGAGCTACTGTAGTAAACTCTGTCAATTCTGTCAATTTCATCCAATCTTGATGAAATGTTTCTAACCTTCCAATAAAATCATAACTCAGATCACAAAATCCACATTGTTGGTAGTATGGTCTCCAATGCAAGTCAGGTAAAAAGGCACATGTTTTTATTGCACTATTACAATTTTCCGTATTTAGTAAAACGAATCTTAAAAAGTTTTCAAAGCTCACATGTCCAATATTGTTTTGGATAAAATTCCCGATATTTTTGTAATTTTTCTGGCGAAGAACTTTGTCTTGGTAAGCGGAAACAAGCCGATCGAGTGGATGTCGAACAAATGTGAAAGTAAAAAAATCCTAAACACAGTGTTTGAAAATGACTCAAATAGTCACACTCTTTCTTAACTTATTTTTGTAAGTAGCAAATAAAAAAAAAAAATGGAGTAAAAAGTATTTTATGCATTATATTTTTGACATCCCAATTGAATTGAGACTCTTTATAGGTGATTTTCAAACACTGTGCCTTAGATGTCAAATATTTTGATAAGTCCTCATTACTAAAATTATGCCGAAACTCAAATAGGTTTCGTACTTCTATGTAAGCTTTACGTAGTGTTGATTGATTTTTCAGCTCTTGAGACAATTTTTGCTTCAAAGTCATGTTTTGCACAAAATCTTGCACAATGTGTTTTCGTATTGTTGTAGTTGCTACTTTATGTATTTCACAGTAAGCCAATTTTTTCCGATTAGCAAAAATCAAAATTGAAGCTTTGAAGTCTTTGAGGTATAAATGATTACGTGTGCACACTTTTTCCAAATCAAATACCCATCCCAAAGTTTCGTTTTGGTTCTGCAGATAATTGAATACTAGCAATAGTGTAATACCTATGAAAAATACAGCTTTGTAATGTAAAGTTGACATTTGTAACACAGCTAAAGGTTCTAAAGATACTATCAAAATATCAATAACTCGCAATCTGCTGCCTTCGGCAGCTACTGCGAGGCCTCCGGCGGCCTCAAGTTCCGATCGAAAGCCAACGACGAATAAGCGAAAGCTACATCTATCTAGATTCTAGGTATGTAAGGAAGGAATGTGATGTTATGACAGAATAAATACGTTGATATATTTCGTATTGTTCATATGGGAAGAACTACACAAATGGAAAGATAACTTATTCTTCAGCCACAGACGCAACGACAGTGAGGACAGGAGGGGGAGGAGGAGTTGCTTTGACTTCGACTTCGGTTCCATTTTGCTGCTGTTGTTGTTGTTGCTGTTGAATTTGTAAACTATCGTCGGATTCCAAAACAGGAAGGCTCATGGATTCTTCTAAAGTAATGATGCGATATATAGAACAACCAGCTTGTAATACTTTGACTACATCTTCGCGACCCATGTCTTGAATACGATGGATCAACTCGCCTAAGAAAACAATCTGATTAATCTAGAGTTAAAATCAATCAAGTTTTAATTACCTATGGTAGATGATGCGTTTCGCTCCCATTCATCAAGCACACGAGCTGTTTGACTGTTACGCTGACGAGATTCAATTCCGGAGTCTAATTTGGGGACTTTTTCAGACATTTCCAGTCGGATAGCTAGGAGGCACCAATCGCGGCCCATGGGATCCGGAGGATCCAAAAGCTGGCATAGCATCTGACGGGTCAATGTTGAAATGGCACTGATGTGCAAATCCGTGCCTGGTTTTAATACTGATAAGATCTGAAAGGGTAACAAAAAAAAATATTTTGTTTTCTTATAAAAAAATATATTTTATTCCATTACCTCAGTGCTACCGAAGCAGATCAAATCCGCGAGACTTTCAAGTTTTGAAGTGTTTGGATTCGTCAATTTGGTGGAAAATCCGTCTGTCAATAGAGCTTTGACAAGCTCTTGAGGGCCCCAATAGTGAATGTTTTCACGGTGATTTTTCAGATCATCTGCGCTTTGAATGCTTTTATCCACACCCAAACCCGGACTCATTTCTAACAAAACCTAGAAAGATAAAATAAAGTTAGAATTTCTTAGTTGGATTTTTCAATTTTCAAATACTTGGTCGATGACTCCTAAGATTTCTTCTAAGAAAAAGAAACACTCTTTTTCGCAATTTTTGGGTCCACGAACGCGAACTTGGAGACTAGATCCGGCTTTATCACCCAGTTGCAACATTCCTTCCACTTGACCAATGTAGTATTTCGATCCTTGCGACCACTGAAACAAGTCCGTTTTCCCATTCTCTTCGCTGCTCTTCATCACAAACTGTCTTCTCAATTGAGCCTGGATGCGAGGCAACATCAATTTGAGAAGTTTAGTTTTGCAACCGAAGGCGGATTTGAGCACCACTCCACCGTAAATCTCATGACTTTTGTCCTCCTTCCAAATTCCCTCAGCCGCCTGCAATCCTTGGTAACAAGGGAATTCATATTCCAAATCTGCGTTATCTTGGTCCATCTTGGCGCAAAGTCCTAAGGACTCCAGGATGGGAAGGATATTGTCCACGGCATCCCAAGAAGTCATTTTCATCAACTCATCTGAGGTGTAAAATCCAGAGGGTCTGGATTTGCCTACGAAATCAGGCGATAAGAGGTGTCCAACTATAAGGGAAGATCAACTTTGGTTTCAATAGTTCCTAAAATGACCGCTAGAAATTTTTTTTCTGTGAAAAAATCGTGTCAAAATAGTTCACGAATTAGTTTTGGTTTGTAAAGTTAAGTTTGCCACCTGGTGTACAAAATTGTCAAGAAGTGAAGAAAAAGTTGAACGTTACCTATACTTGAACAAAGCCATTTGGGATCCAAAACGATAACATCGACGCAGACATTTCCTTTGACGTAAATGACTTCGCCCATCAATTGTAGCTGCTGGATGACTTCTTTCATGTGGTCATCGGCCGCCAGAGGGTTGACGTTAACTCGAACATGTTCAATGAATGCATTCCAGGGAATCACAGGGAATTGGCTTAAAGCCTTGCGCCATTCAGGCAAGTAGCTCACCAGGCATTCGAGAAATCTGGTGGAGCGTGGAAGTCCCTAGAGAATTAATGGGAGGAATTATTGCAACTTCTCTTCTTCAAAACATCATAATTCATAACATGCATCATTCAAACATTGCAATTGTGTACATTTGACTACTTTATTTATAGAGCAGGTGTGTGTTAACATTCGATGCATTTTTGGCTGTCAGTGTCAATGCAAAAAACAAAAAAAGCAAATAAATCATTAACAAATTTATTCCATCATGGGGGTATGCACAGTTTTTGAAAATCACACCAAAGCCTGTCTCATTTATTTTCTACAACAAAATATTTTATGAATTTTCATAACCAAAAATCATCACCACTTTTTTGCTTAGCAAATATTCAACTAAAATTCAAAACTGAAAAAAAGAGAAGAATTGCAAAAAAAAATCACATGAGACATTTTTGGCAATTTTTTAAAGACTACGAAGGTGAAAGTCAAGAATTAGTGTCACACAGTTGTGTACCTGATGGTCAGGTTCTCTTTGTGTTATAAGCGTATAGGAAAGGTTAGCTTGAATCCCTTCCGGTGTGATGATGTCGTTTTCCGCGAGCAAATTGGCGCATTTGGCCTCTCTGCCCTTTAGTAAGAAAGTAAAATTCATATGAATATTTTAACCCTTCACCTAATTCAGGATGGACTTACATCAATGATTTCTGTTTTGATTTCTGACAATGCGGCCTTGAAGGCTTTGATGCTGGGTGAATTAGTGGCGTTGGCGTCCACGATAAATGCATGAGCATGAATGTTGAAAATGTTTCCGTACTCGTTGAGCACTTCTCCGACTAATTTGTCAACTGCTGGGGAGGTGAATTCGCCGACAACGTTCTTTTTGCAGCCTTCTCCGTGAGTACCGACAAGGAGAATCCGTGCAGGTTTATTAGATTTACCTTTGTCTCCTGTAATAGTAAAGTGACACATTGGTTGAAAATGACTCAAAATGTCTTATCGCAAAAACACTCAATTTGAAGTTTCAACATGTTTTGAAGAATTCGTGAAAATTTGTTTACATTCTGGCCAATTGGGTCTTCAATTTGACGAACTTTTCGAAAAATTCTTTATCTCGTATGTTCTAAATGTTGAATTATCTATATGTACTTTTTTTCAATACACTGTGATTTTGACAGCAAGAAAGTCAGAAGAAAAGAGAAGAATTTTTTTATTACCTAAAGGTTCCACTGGGGGGATACGGCTCTGCAAAAAATGCAACCAGTATCGCACTTGTTCCAATTGAACTTGGGCTTTGTCCTCGACGTTGAATACTATGGTATGAATACAATTTGTATTTCCAATGAAATGGTCGTAAACCATGTGGTAAGTTTCTACGCCGGAAAATTCCCACACACTCAGGTCTCCAGCATTGCCCAGGTTGCACTTCAAAAGAAAAAGTTTTCAATTTTTGTTACTTCTTTTTCTTAGCACATAAGTGAGAAGAGAAAGAAAAGAAAACAAGTTTGTCCCCTTTTTCTTCGCACTTTTGTTACTACTGCTTTTGTTTGTCATCCTTTTGTGTAACTTACTTGAGAAATATCGACGCCTTTTGTGAAATTTTCATGGATAGGAAGAGAATCTACATTGGAAGATTTTCCCGTGGAAGAAGCTGGAGATGACGGACGACCTGTAAAAAGAAATAAAATTGAGAAGCAGGAAGAAGAAATCAAGTTCTTTTTAGAAAGCCAAGAGCATCAAAAGAGACTCGGTTTTGATGAAGAATCTGCCAACCTCCTCTGCTATGTTGGTTATCTGTAGAAGCTGGAGTAGAAGTAGTCGACACTCGTTTGTGCCAAAGCTGTTGGCTCTTCTTATTTGTCTCGGTCTCCTTTTCGCCGGTTTTGCTTTTGACAGAAGAAACCGCTTTAGTAGTACTACTAGCAGAATTATTGCTTCCTTTGCTTCGAGATGACTGCAAAGAAGAAGCCACAACGGTTCCCAGAGGCTTGGTGGTACTCCGAGACACAACTTTGGCTTTGGTACTGCCACTACGAGTTGTCCCCTTGCTTGTAGACTTAGTAGATGATGATGATGCGGGTGATGCTTGTCCTGATGAAGCTCCGGAGCTTTTGCGGGTTGGTGGGGTTGGGTTGGCAGTTGCGGCGGAAGAAGAGACAGAAACTGAACAGAAACAAAGGAAAAGAAATCGTGCAGTAAAAAAAAAACTCAATTCAAAACAAAGCCAAAAGGAAACTAAAAGTGCTTTCAAACAAACACAAAAAAAATTAAAAGATTTACGTACCGTTTTTCGATGATGATGTAATCACCCCTGATGAATTTGAAGAAGTACTGCTTCGTTTACTGCGTCGAAACAATCCTGTAAAGTAGCCTGCGCGCAGGGATTCCATTAACGTTGTTTTCCCCACCCCACTGTGACCAAAGACTTTCATTTTGATTTTTCCGATGGGAATGGTAGAGGGAATCAATTGCTCAATGTAATCATCGCAGCAGGAGTCCTACAATACAATAAAGAAGATTGCGTATTGAGATTGTATCTTAGATACACAGATATAGGAATACAAAAATCACTTACGCGTTTGAGTCGTTTTAGTAGCTCGCTGATTTCCCCATGTCCTTGAGCCAAAGCTGCCAACTCTGGTGTGACTCCATCTTTGTTTTTCACATCAATTCGACAGCCGGCCAAGCATAGGCAGCGCACCACCTCCGTATGCCCATTTTTGGCGGCTAAATGTATCGGATAGACTCCTTGAGAGGCGGCTACGTCGACGATACATCCGAAGGCGCAGAGGCTTTGAGCTAGCCCTAATAATCCCTCTCTGGAGGCTAAATGGATGGGAGTGTATCCAGGCGAATTAGCCAAGTCAAAGTCCGCACCGGCGTGCAAAAGAACCATGGCTACGTTGGTGTAATTGCGCGCGATAGCCAAATGCAAAGGTGTATTTCCTCCCGCGGATAATGTAGTCGGGGCGTCTAATTCCGCTTTGGCCTCAATCAGACAATTGACGCAGTCCAAGTGACCTCGCGAGGCTGCTGTATGCAAGGGAGTTTCGCCATCCTGCAAACGCATTCATTAATGTAGTTCAATGGAAAAATACTCTTGGAAACAACTTGGCCGATGCAACAATTCACAATTGGGGTCGAAAACTACATGAAATGTAAACAAAAACAGAAGAGCTGGCAGATAATCTGGAACATTAGGACTTGACGTCTTCTCCTTATCAGGATTTGGCCAACAAATAAACGTCTTCTATTTTCTCATTTTCTAAGACTGTTTGCAAAAGATAAACCTTTTGTTTTACCTCGTTTTTGTATGTGACACAGGCGCCCGCCTTGCATAAAATGCGAACAATACGGGGGAAACCGTGCCATGTAGCTATGTGCAGTGCTGTATCTTGGTGCTAAATAAGAAATGAAATTATATAGAAATCAAAAAATAAAAATAAAATAAAATAAAAACCTTGTCAAGTAGGTCTAAGTTCGTGTGAATGGTGGTTAAATATTCAACAAGGTTAACATGTCCATATTTGCATGCGCCATGGAGACAGGATTCGCCACTCTGAATGGAGACAAAAAATAAAAATAAAAAAAAAGGAAAATAAACACATTAAGAGGGAAAAAGAAATAATCCTGTAAGTAATCCCTAAGTACCTTGTTTTGCTGGTTCAAGTGGACTCCTTGAGACAAGAGGTATCGAATGATCTCTTCATGTCCCTGCCTGGCAGCCCAGTAAATAGCCGAATCTCCTCGGTAGTCAACCATGCCCAAATTTCCGCCCTTAGCCGCCAACATTTTGAGAATATCTAGTTGACCCAGACCTGCGGCCACATGAATAGCTCCTTCGCCATGTTTGTTTGTTTGATTGACATCAATATTGGCCATGGATAGGAGCTTGTCCAGTCCCTCTTGATTATTCTCCTCGATGGCGCAAAAGATGGCCGACAGCACAAAGTTATCATCCTGCAAAGGAAACCGTAATGGAAAAATTGTTCATTTTTTTCGCAGTACATAGAAAAAATTCTCGTGATGATACTATGAGAACAAATTTAGTATCGGCGACATGATCTATTAAAAATCATCATCTGTTATCTATCTTTGTACTACATGTACGTAAGGTGGATGTCCTTGTCAAACTTGTCTAAAAATCAGAACTCGGAAAAGTTCAAATTCCATTATTTTGCAAGCTATTTTTAAACACAGTTACATAAGTTTGAAAGCACAACTCTCAAACTTTTGAAGAAAAGGCAACTTCAGTTTTGACACCTGCTACTCTACCTACTACATAGGCTTTGCTACTAAAAAGTTTCAAAAATCCAAGAGTTTCAAAAAGTAAAATGTTTTAAAGGCTTTCAAAAATTATGATGCCAAAGAGCCATCAAAAGTTTCCAATGTTTGAAGCAATGATCCACCTTTTGTGAAGAAGCTTCTTTGATGACCAAATCAGTGTCAGTCTCATTTGCCATCTCCACAGCCTCCAAGGAGATGGCATTGATACCCACCAGGTCTGAATGTAATTTATCAGGATCGTCTTTGTAGACGTTTCCAACGTCGAATGTTCTACTGTCAAAATTCATGATAATAATACTGATGATGAACAACACTTGTTTTTGTCTGCAGACATAGTTGAAGCAGGTATGATTGGAGACTACCTTTCTACTACGACATCTACCTAGTGTACTTCCACTGCTTCTCTCACTCGGGCGGAGGCGCTTACTTACTTCTTAGCCGTAGTAGTAAAAGAGAAAGCACTATCTACTCACGCATGTGTTCCCATTACTACACGATAGTATAACCACGATTTCTGATCATCTCCATTCTCTTTTTCTCTGACTAGTTTTATCATTGTTTTGCTCTAGCGTTTGCCTCTTCTTCATAATTCATTTTTCAGTTCGCACATACTTAAAAAGAAGCTTGTTTTACGCCAGACTCGTCTCCTCACAAATCTTTGTTTTTTAGGTTAGTCCGAGGACAAGACAAGTAGGTATCGCCCCATCCACAAAAAAGTGCTTGACAACCATAATGAAAACTTTTGCTTGTGGGTTATTTTCAAACACTGTGGATTGCCAAATATATTACTTTTTTGCTTCAATACAAAGTTTTAAATTACATCTGACCGCCGGTATAATAAAACTTTTTCTTCTTCTTCTTCCTTCAGAAATATTGGGTCTTAAATATGCAACGAAGTTTTTACTGGTGTTTTGTTTTCTAAGTAATGAGGCGCATTATGGCTGCAACCGGACACGAGCTCCATATGTAATAAAAAAATCGCTCATATCAAGTTGTTTGTCGTGAAACTCAAGGACGGCGTCGAATGTTGGAATCTAAAGTGTTGATGACATATATCATCAACTATTAATATTTGGCTTCTTTTTCAAGAGAGACACCAGCTTAGATGATGATGATGATGTTTTGTTGCATCATCATGGATTGTTAGCATGATGATTATTGACTTTCAACGAACGCATCTCGGATAAACAGATAATACGGATCTATGTTAGAAATGAATCCCTTCTGATGGGGGATGCACGCTGTGGTCGAGCACAATACTACATTCGTTTCTTTACGCCGGAGGCCTCGCAAGTAGCTGCCGAAGGCAACGGATTGCAGACCTGTTCAAGTATCTGTAATCTGTATATAGATACAAGATACTGTCTCTTGTATCTGTATCTAGATACTTTTTTCTGAGAGTATCTTAAATGTACATGTATCTATATCTAGATACTTTTTGAAAGTATCTTTAACAGGTCTGACGGATTGCAAATGCTACACAAGTAGAGGTGCATATAACAATTTTACATCTTTGGCTGAAATGTATAAAAACAAAACTGCATTTCAACGTTTTTCAATCGATGTTGTTGTTGTAACATAAGATCTTGTTTACATGTAAAATGTATCTAAAGTTCATTTTTGGGTTGAGGTCGTACGATTTTCGAGTACAATAAATTCGTCAAAAGTTGAACAATTAACCAGTTGTGGCGGAAAACTCTCCTAGTTTATGAGTTGAGACATGGACCAAATCTTTCATTCTTTACTGAATTCCTTCCCCGTTTTCGCGGTTTTTTTTCGTTCACTCGGAAAAAAAACTCCCCCCATTTGTTTTTGTTGTTCATCGCGATGATAAAAAGTGATCTTCTTCCTTGGCCATTTTTTTTAAAGACTGAATGTAAAAAATATAAAAGTGATTTTAGAGGCTGTAGAGCTCTACAGAGTCCACTTTAGAACACTCAAACCTTGAAGGAACTCGGTATAGAACAAAAGAAAGAGTCCCATCCAACATCAAAAATAGAAAATCTTGGGTTTCTATTACAACCCTCGCAACCTCGGAAGTTAAGCCAACTTTCGGTAGGCAAAGCCCCGCCCTTGGGAACAGTTCTCCCTCAGCAGGAAAAAAAACCTTCGGGATTTATCATTTACGATGATGGAAAGGGACGTTGCAAAGATGACCCAGATTGGGTACGTCGGCGTCCGCCGGCGGCAGCACCAATGAATCCCAAGAGACAAGCCACCAGCACCCACCATGCGATGAAGATGCGAGTTCTGCCCTCCTCGGCGATTGCAACAGTAAATTCGACCTCCATGATGATGAAGATCACTGATGCGCGCTGCTGCTGTGCGGAACTAGTTTTGGTTAGTACAATTTGCACTTTTCTAGAAAAATTCAGTTTAAACAGCGAGGGCGGAGGCAAATTGGGCGCGCGTGCCCCGTATTAAATTATAAATTGATAAGCCGGAGCCCAGTGTCTTCTCACTTTTGTTAGAGTCTACTAACGTTACACACGATCACTGCCAAGATCACTGCCAAAATCATGCCGGTAAGTCAATCCGTAATATTCTGCGGCTGCCTTTCTATCGATTCTAATATCTATCAAACGATGCCTTCTTTATTTTACTTACAAAGGGTCATGAGATCCCCGTTTCTCATCATTCGCATGATATCTATGCGAAAAACTTGGGGACCATGCACAACAGTTCAGCATTACCACTGCCACCAGCTAAAGGATTGCCAGTTAAAATCAACTACTACGAAGACGTTGATGAACCAAGGTAATAACCTGTTCAAGTATCTGTATCTAGATACTTTTTGAAAGTATCTTGAATAACTCAGTGAATGTGTACGTCGCGCGTTCGGCGTGTTTATTTTGATGTGTCAGTCTGACTTGTTATTGTCGGTACTTTTGACCATCCGGACTCCGGATTGGCTCAATTTCAAAATCTATTCGGAACTTTAGCAAAGGTACTTAAATAAATCTGTATGTATTTGATGATCAAAACTACCGACAAATATCTATGTCGATGTCGTTACTATTTGTTGTAACGATGAATATGTCAGAAAAGTGATTGGGTCAATGATCTTTCTTCACCTGCTGCTGCAGAGTTATCACGTTCTGCTCAAGACGACGTCAACTTGATATGAAAGCTGCGAGAAAGTTTTGAATGAGTTTTGATTTCTTATCTGATTTCAGATTTGATCCTGCCATTCATTTGAACTTGGAAATGCCGGATTACGTCCGAGTGTTTCCCGACTTCAAAAAGATGAAGAAAACTCCGGAGTTTTTCGGTGATGCCAAAGGCTCCTCCTTCACCTATTCGAGCCCCTTTCAAGTGTTCAGCGAAGAAGGTATGCGCGTTTTGAAGAAAATCATCAAACGGGAAGAGAGTCTTGGCGTTCCTCCCTCCAGCTCCAGAGGCAACAAAATTGCCTTGCGAGGATTGTACTACATGAGCCCGTTTGTACGCGATGTTCAAACTTGCAAAGAACTGCGAGAACATTTCAAAGCTATTGCGGGAGAGGAACTTGTTCCTCATCCTTCTTTCATGAACTCTCCTCAAGTAAGTCTGATTTGCTCCCGTTTTCTACGCCAAGGGGATGATGATCAGATGTTTTAGGATTTAGTATAATTCGTCAAACTTTGTTTACAATTTTAGAACTCCTTTCATTTTTGAATTCGTTTTTCTTTAAGAAAAGAAGTAGTTTTTAAACATCTGTTCAAAATCCCCTTTCCTCTTTTCATCTCCGAACAAAAATTTCAGGCAACGATGTGATATCAGGTCTTCTTCATAAATGAAGTTCAAGTTGTCAGTGACTAATGAGTTGTCAACTGAGGATTATTGACACTTTTAGGAGGTTTAGAGAATATGCCGTAACGAACGACAATACCTCCTTACAGTAAGGCTCACTGAACAGTAACTTGTATCTAAGTTGTTTTTCAAAAAAATTAGTTTTCGAACTCGCAGTGCGGTTCCGGATTTTGACTTCTTCCAGTTCTTTACTAATCTTACCGAAGCAGCACTACGAGCTTGAAATTTTGTTGGTTTTCCAAGTCCACTTTGAATACGTTTCAATTCGCTTCAATTTTTTTTTTTTTTCGCAAGCAAAAAAGTAATAAAATAAATTAATTTTTTTCCTTCTCAAGAAGCGAACTAAAATTTTTGCAACTTTCCGCTTCAACTTTCCTTTTTTTTTTTCGTAAGCAAAAAAATTGTAAAAGTTTTCATGATTTTTATTTTCGGCTAACTCATGAAGCGACAATTTTCATTTTTGCATTTGCAAACCTAACATCCCTATTACCTTTGAACAGATCAACTTGAGCGTCACCGGAGCCGTGGGGCCCGTTGATCATTGGCACTACGATTCCGTCGCGTACACCGGAGTTGTGCTGCTTTGCGACGTTGCCAAAATGGAAGGCGGAAACTTGGAAATCATGAACCATGAGAAGCACCATGCCCTCGACCTCCTAGCCGAAGGAAAGCCTTATAACGCCGAAGTCGTGGGTTACGAAAAACCAGGCAAAATGATTTTAGCGCAAGGCTCAGAAATTCTTCATCATGTGACTCCAGTCACCAACATTATGACGAGGTAATTATTGCAGGATGTCCCAACAAGTTCCGGATAATACGGAAAAAATCGTGAAACTTTGTTTATATTCTAGCTAAGCAGTGCATATCTCCTTTCAATTTGACGATTTTTTTAGAATTTCGTTCGAATTTGAAATTTTATTTCCTCCGGAACTTGTTGGTTCACCGTACCCGGTAATCAATTTCTAACTGAATAAAAATATCGAATTTTTGAATTTCAGAGTGTCCCTCATCTTTGCCTACGCTCCTGCCAATTCCTTTCAACCACCCAAGACCATTCTCAAATCGTTTCAAAAAGTCGACCAAATTCACAAAATGGCCAACTATGAGTTCTTCAGAGAAAAGGCATGGCAAGGTCAACAGTGTCTCAGTCACTTTGTTGAATCGGTCCACTTTACGTAAGTCTTTTTTGAAATATTCCTGAAAGTCTTTCAATTTGACGATTTGTCGTTTACAGAACCAACGGGAATTTCTTAGGAGAAAAATTACAATCGGTGGCCAAGGAATTGCAACGCGCAGCAGATCTTTTGATGGAAAAGGAAGACGATACAATCAGGATTTTCGACGAAGTCAACGGCAGAATAGAAGTCAACTATGACAAGGTTGCCGATAAAGAGTTTCGAAAACTTTCAGCCACGGTCTCCTTAAATGGTAACAACAAGCATAAAATCAACGGTACTAACGGATGTAGCGACGGTAATAGTTCAAGCAATGGAAGCTCAGACGTAGATTTTTAGATGTTTTCGTATTATTTTGTCAAAACGCGCACGCACATGATTTTCTTCACTTCCCCATCAGCATCGAAACTACTTTGGATATGTAAATAGTATGTCTACTATCTCGGATACAAATTGTACCAGGTGTAATGTTGTCAACAATATTGAAATATAAACCCTTCTTTTTTGAACCATTGACACAATTTGCCTGATGTTTATTTTGGGGGTGCCGAGCCGTGCCGCGCCATGACCGACTTTGTTTTTGTTTAGTGTTTACTCACCTCGGCAGTTTTTCCGGTGGTGTTATTGGAGACAACGGTTTCGGGTTGGACAACAATTTCAGCCGAATCAGTTTCCAAGCCGAGTTTTTGTTTAGACCGGGATAATTTGTTACAGAGAGACACGACTTTCATGGAATGTTTCCATCGTCTACGTGCATGGAAATTCTTGAAATTGTCAATGTTGATTTCTTTGCCTTTACGAGCTTTGAGGTCCACATCACTTTTGGGCTGCAAATCAGAAAAAAAGAAAATAAGTGAGATATTCCGGATTTTCACGTTGCCAAATACAAAATTCATTTTGAAATTATAAAAACGAGACTTTTTGTAGTGATATGTAAACATTGTGCAAAACAGACCTTTATCCAAGGATGCTGAAGACATTCATCGACACTGGCGCGTCGGCGTTGTTCGCGCACAAAAAGTGTTCGAATAAAATCCTTGGCCAACTCTGAAGTTTGCGAGAAAAATTCCTCATCGAATTCATAGTCACAAGCCACAATATTGGCGTACGTTTCTTGTTGTGATTCTCCAAGAAATGGCGATGCTCCAGAAAGCCTAAAAAACGGATCCGGAAATTATAATCACGGCCATGCTATGGTGACTGATCGAAAAAATACCCCAAACTTACAAAATGTAGGTGATGACACCAATGCTCCACATGTCGGTAGTGAGTGACAAGGGCTCGTAGTTGACAACCTCCGGACTGACAAATTCCGGTGTTCCCAGCATTTCCCGCACTTCTTCTCCCGGTTTGATTTTTCGACTTAGCCCGAAATCAATGAGTTTGAGTGCATGCGCATTCTCATTTTTAAGCATGATATTCTCCGGCTTCAAATCCAAATGGGCAATGTTTTTGCTATGCATGTGTTTCAAGCCCAATAAGATTTGTTGGATGAAATCCGAGGCTTCTTCTTCAGAAAGACGTTCTTTTTCGGAAATAAAGTCAAAAAGCTCGCCACCTCGTAACCTGAAATACAAAAAATATTGGACATCAAACATCGTTTCTAAAATTACTAAAAATGTCTCGCTTTGTCAAAAGTTGTACGTATATTGAGACATTTTGAGTTCATTTCAAAAACTGTGAGTTTTAAAAACTAATGTGGTTGGCAGCTAAAACCGGTATGGTACACCCAATGAATACATGATTAGTTGAGTGAAAGTGAGGATGTGATAATGAACTATAATTAGGGCATTTTCCGGCATAATATTAACCTGATTAGGTTGTCATCGTTGTTGAAAATACTTAATTTTCCTAGTTACAGGAAGTTGAGGAAATTTCTTTACCAAATCACAGATTCGTACTTATTGCATCAACAAATGATGAATCTGGAGCAGGCTTCAGACATCTGTGCAATTTTACAAATGAACTCTGCTGCTGAATAAAAAAAGGCAGTCGACTGCATTATTATTACATATGTGCAACACATTAGTTTCAAAGGCTTAGAGCACGATTTTAATTAATGATCGTTATTGAGCTCATCGCTCGTAGAAGTGCATCAGTCAAAACACAATTGCTTCACAAATACAGGCTTTATTCCACAGTGTTTGAAAAAAAACCAAAATGTCTCATTTATTTATGCCACACTTTCTCACATTACTCAACAAATATTATTTCTTGCCAACAAAAAAATCAACGCAAAATGAGACATTTTGAGGCTTTTTCAAACACTATATTGAAGTGGCAAGTGATGAAAATAAAAGTGAAACTGCTGTTCTGAAACTCACAGTTCAAGGACAAGGATGACATTTTGTCCATTTTCGTAGACTTGGTGTAAATAGATAATATTGGCATGTTCCATCTCCGCCAGGATATGAATCTCCTTTTGGATGTCTTCGCGAGCAACGCCTCTCCGAGAAGTCTCCAATCGCTTCTTCTTAATGAACTTGGCCGCATATTCATGACCCGTATGCCGTTCCAAAACGCGGTAAACCGTGGCGAATTGACCGCTGAAAAATGAACAAAAAATCAATCAGTCCCGCTTGATGCTGCTGCCCAAGGAATCTATTATTAAAGATCATCAATAAAGAAAACTTTCTGATGGAAAAAAATGATTTTTTTTTTTGTAGAAACATCTTGAAAGAATTATCACAGTGTCTCAAAATAACCCAAAAATGTCTCTTTTCAATTGTCCAATAAAAAATCAAATATATTTTTAAAACGAATGTTGTAAAATGAGACTTCATTGTGTGATTTTTATACACTGAGAGAATGGGTATCACTAAATGAAATCAATGATTTGCAAGCACGTGATCATAGCATCTCATGAATTGCAAAGAATTGTGCTTTGAATAAAATCGATTGACTGTATTTACAGATAAAAATCATAGTTTAGAGCCCAAGCTTGAGGAGCAGGGCGTTATTCGGCTGCCTTATAATCAGAGCTTTTTGGCATCATGTTAACTCTATAAAATAGGAGATTGAGAAGGTTGCAGTGGAATTGTCACTTCAGACACTTCAGCAGCTAGGGTGGGAGTAGACTTTTCAGACTCCTTTTCACCAGATTATTCAATAATAAGAATTCGTCATCATTTGTTTTCTGGCATTTCGACCAAGATTGGCATTGACCCTCGTGGTGCACTTAATAGAATCTCGGAAAGAAGGAGGCGGCGTTTTAAGCTTAGTTTTGTTGGTTAGTTCTTCTCCGTGTATGTGGATTTGTCTACGACCTTAGATTATTTGCCAATTCTTCTTTTGGATTTGACGTGATTTTTTCGGTTCTTTTGGGCATAATTTTGCCCCGTCAAAATTCAAATGAGACATTTTTGGTGCCGTTTTCAACACTATGCTTTATAAAGTAAACACTTTTCATTTCAGCAATGCAATTTTTCTAGTTTTTTTTAATGTTTTCAATGTATGAAAAACGGCAGTTAAAAAAGTACAATGTTTTTGATGAACTTGAAAATCAAGCCTGGAGTTGACGTAACGAGGCCAAAGGGCAGTCACATGATTTGTAAAACAACAAGTCAAAATGATGCCGACAATATTGAGAAAAATGAAGATTCCAATCTTCAAAAGAGATGACTTATTGACTTGCTTCATTCGATTTCTTGATAATTTGCTGTTTGCATAATTTGTCACTTTTTTTCGCTTGTTTATTTTTCGAGTAAAAATATATTGAAAATAGTACAAGCAAGAAAACAAATCTTTGAATGCTTTCAATTTTGATTTTTTGATACTGATCCGTCAATTCAATTTGAAATCCATATAGAAATATATACTTTTTAAGTTATGTATTTCTCATTTTTTCTCTGTTTTCTTCGTCTTCGGAAGTTTTCGGTCAAATCTAAGATACGTACTGTGCCCTATATTTTACGTTACAATCTCATTCTCAACACCTCAGAGTCTCAGTTTTCATTTTTGGCGCAAGTCCATTGTTCATTGCTCAAGTTGCTTGAATGAAAATTGTAGAAAAGACTTTGAATTACCAGCCAATTTTTGGCTTGACTTGCCACTAATGCTCAACCAGTACGAAGAGACAGAAAAGCATTGAGGGTGATTTATGCTTCAATCAAGAATTTTCCAAAATTGTAAAGTGCTTCCGTCGATCAAGTTAATTAAGGTTGGTAGTATGTCCTGGTACGTATATGAACTATAAAACACGATTAATCATTTTGCTGCTTTAATGACATTCCAATGGTTGTAGTTCTCACCTTCCAATCTCCTCAAAGACGTCGTAATAGTCCTCAAATGGCTCAGTGCGAAACTTGGTGGAGTTGATGGTCTGCACCAATTTGTACATCGAGGTTGCCATGATGATGTAAGGAAGTTAATTATCCTCTAGAGTACTCAACCTGCAAGAAGACAAGGGAAATTTTCTATCAAAGAACTGCCATTTAAACCGAAATTACAAGGGAAAGAACCCCGAAAGAATAGTATCAAGGTTTCTTTGTTTAACTATCATTAGTCTTTAGTTTTTATAAGATTTGATGCATTGAGGTTAATGTGTCAACCGTAATGGATGAGCAGGTCTTGCTAATATCAATCATAGTAGATGCAGTCATGAATAAATGCATGATGTCAAAATCAACTTTAGTACTACATCTAGGCAGTGTTATTATAGGCAAGAAGCTTGCAAGAAGGCAATCTTTTCAAGTGATCTAATTAAAAATGCGGAAGTGCTCCTCAGTAGAAAGTTTGTTTAATGAGAATGCGGTGCCCTGCCTTCCTTCTGACAATTGATAATGACACGGCTGATAGTCTAGTTGAATGGCGAGCAAAAGGCTCGTAAAGAAGGAGGATAACGAAGGCTGGCAGCATCAACTTTGCTTTGCTGCACTACCTTCATCGTTCAAAACTCGTGGGTGCTTTGTTTAATGTGACGGCTTTGCAATATCTTGTTTTTCTTTAACGACCTGCATCTCTGACAAGTGTAATTTCAAACTCCTACAAACACACACACACACAAGATGTCAAGGTAAATAGGTGTCACGTGATCTATGATTAGCAGCAGAACTTCTTAAAGCTATAATTTGAACAATACTTCATGGATCTTGTGTCAGTATATCATTAATAGAACTGCACGCTATGAATTTGAGAAAACATCTCATATGAACTTTGAGACTTTTTTGCAGTCGATTATGTTTATCTTTCATCTCTGAGAATCTTTCAGAAGATCTCTTGAAAAAAGGTGTACAAAAACTAAGCTATTTTGCATATCCAAGCCAGCACTCATAGAGCTAAAAATGGGACCTCTCTCATTTCATGATCCTATAAGGAAACACAAAACTTTGTAACCTGGTGTCCCCTTTTTTGTGAATGTTTAGTAATAGTACGGTTCTTTTGTGGAATACTGATGATGTCTTTTTGTACTACTCTCTTGGGCTTGCAGAGGGGGCAAAAAACCTTTCAACAAAAAGGTGAATCATAAAGTCATCTATTATAAAAATCATACAGAGAGCCTAGATTATGGGTTCAACATCATAATTCTCAATCAATGCTTGATGATTGAAGGCCTAGAAAGTATGCATAATTTACTTCTTAGCTTAGCTTAAATTTTTTGTGCTGCTATGATGTCCAGCCCATTTTTTTATCCTCATAAATTGTCTGGTGATGAAATTGGTTGGTTATCAACTATGGTACCTATGTGGGCTTTAAAGAATATTATGGTAAGTTGCGTGCCCTAGCCTCGTAAAAATACATTTGTTTTATAAAGTCAGCTAGCTTTGTTGGATGAGCAGCCTGAGTTGAGGACCTGTGACCCCCAGAAACAGTCTTGCCAAAAGGTTCATGAGGTCAAGATTAGTGATATCTCGTGAAGGACTTTTTATCTTCTGGATAATTTTCAGTAAGCCTTGCAAGGTCTGATGGCTTGTCCACTTGCAGCTCTTTTCGTTTCGCTCTAAAATTGGGCTGTGATGATTTAGCCGCCTGGGGATCGCCCCTTGAACCTGCATCTGCATCTTCTTCTTCCCTTTGACGTTGACACATGAGCTTCAAGCAAAGTTACCAATGGAGATTTACGATGCTTTTAATGTGAAGTGGCATCAGATTTGCATCTTTTAGTAAATCTTCATAACAGTTCATGGAGTTAGTGTCCAAACAAGTTTTGAATTTTCACTTGGCCAAAAATTAATGAGACCTTTTGAGAGCCATTTTCAAACATTGTGAATGAACCTTGTTGGGGACACCCAATTGTGGTCTCATGATGCGGACGTAATTCTCCGTAAATGTCCATAAGAGACTAAAGGACTAGATGACAATCGGGACTGTAGTGTCCAAGGTTCATATTGTCGATGATATGATTCCATTTTGATCAGCGAAAAACCTGCGAGGACTAAGACGACGAGGACTAAGGAGTTCTGCTCTGCTAAGGCAGCATCAGCCTGATATCCAATCCAGCTCACCTTGGAGGAACTTTAAAGCAGCTTGAATCCGAGATGCATTCGAGCATACAAAGCTAGGGACAAACCAGAGAAGAAATCATCATGGTTTCAACTTCAGCATTCCTCTTCTTCGGGTTTCAAACCATCATAACACGGTGCATTAACAACAGTAAAATAATAATGATAATGGAAAGAAAGTGAGACAGCAATGCTGAATTTTGATATTTTCAACCACTGTGATCCATGGACATTGGACATCCATTCGTGAGGTGAGGTGTCATTATAAGAAAATATCAGTGTGAAAATCACTTTTTAGGAATCCATTATGAAATGTCACACATGATGCCGGGCATGTGCCGGCCCTACTCCATTTTTATCTATTCGAACCCAAAAACCATTAGGGGCCATCCAAGATTTAGTTTAAGGGCAAAAGGTTGGAATGTTGTATGTGTGTACCTAATGTCCTTCTTTGCATTTTGAATAAGTAATGTGACAAATGGGAGTCTTTCTGACAGAGTTTCATTTGTTGATCTACATCAAAGATAAATGGTCAAAATTGTCAGATTATTTCACTTTTACCTATTTGAACTTCTGTTAAAAATCCCATAAAACTCAAGATAAATCTACTGATGTCATGCAACTTGGACCCTTTGGAATTGTACCTTCCTGTGTTGAAGAGATTGAATCTTGGAAAAAAAGGCAGTCATTAAATACACAACATCATCAGTGCGGCCAATCTGTCGTGAAAAACTCGTGAAAAAACCTGTGTATTTTATGAGATTCTCAATTGATTTTTGAGTCTGAATGACCAGCAGCTGATAATCTACTTTTTTCTTCTCATTCAAATGAACGGCACAGATTTTTCCATGGAATTTTTTCTCATGCGTTTTTTTGCTTTCATCATCATTTTTCTAATCTGTGTTGAGTCACGAAATCTGGGACGAACGAAGTAGTAAGTAAAGCTGGCCACACGACTTTTTTACAACATAATTTTTGCGTCAATGTCATGCGGAATCAGAGAGAGAGAGAGCTAGAGGACTAGGCCAATCTGCTCTTTGCTACTCAAAATGATGACAGTCCATAAAAGGGAAGGAGGAACTTATCAGATCCGAACTTCGTTCGTTCGGAGCAGAGCCTTCCGAGCGAAGTGGGCTTAAAAGTGGCACCTACCTACGTACACAACAACAACCAAATAGCCACCAACAAATTGTGTAGAGCTTAGAACCTACTGCAAAACTCACTCCATTAGAAGCCACAAATCTAAAAATCACTTCTTCGTCAATGTACTCTAAAGATCATCCAATGCCTTATAAAAATTGTACTTCAAACAGATTAAAATCACCAAAGTAAGTAAAACTCAAACTGTTGGGAAGTGGAAACCCTTGGAAATCACTGAAAATGGTCTCATCTTTAAGTAAATAGGCATGCGTTTTAATGTGTCGTGCCCAGCTACCGAGAGGTCGCTGGTTCGAATCCGCTATTATTGAATTATAACTGAAGTTTTGAAAAATGGGTTAATGAATTGATAGTGTGCTAAGATAAAGTCTAAAAGTACAAAATAGTAGCTTTTCAGATGTGTCGTCATGATAATATATGCACAGAATAGGAGCAGCAGCAGCAAAACTGCCAAGGCAGCAAAAAATCAAAAAAGTTTTTTCAGCTCTGCAAAACCCAGTTGGGTATAAAAGAAAAGTGCAATTCTATTGAAAAAGGGTCACTGATTAGACTATCTACTATCAACGCCTCAAAATCTTGAGGTTTTTCCGGCTTGAAGTACATAAGTATTCTGCTCCTCAAGCAAATTTGCTGGTTTTATATCATTTTGATTGCATTGGATGATAGTTGTTGCGTGGTTCCACAGCCTCTGCAACCTGTTCATCCGTCCATTTTGAAGCCTTTTTTCCCTGCTGTTGCTGCAATTTGGAAGGTTTTTTCTTCCATTTCTGCCTTCGTAACTCCACATTCCTCTACCCTTTACATTGCTGATGCATATCTGAGGCTGTGTAGTAAATTCGGTGATTTGAGTACACCCAAAAAAAAGAGTCAAAAGTTTTTGGGATGCTACGAATACTTGTTCACGATTTGCTCCAACACTTTTTTTTTCAACCATCAGACTTGAACTCTGAACTGTCTTATCTAAAATCTGCCAAGCAACTCTGCAAGGCGACAAGAAGGACTTTTTTATGGTACATACCCCATTTACACGCAATTTGTTTCTTTCATCATCTACATATATTACAGGGTGTCTCAGCAAGTTTGGGCTAGCTCATAAAAGTAAGGTGAAACGGTGAAACTGGACTACAGACTTTATTAGATTAGCACTATTTGAATTTTTGTATTTTTGTTCCACTGTACCTTCACATTGTTCAACTTGCTGGACTACTGCCTTCATAATTAATACAACTTCTCACCAACAGAAAACAATTTCTCACTTTTTGAGTGCTTTTTAACTGAAAGGAGCAAAACGTGTTAAACTCTGGACATTTCTTCTATTCTACAATCTTCCTGCAATTTGCCAGGCATCTACTTGTCTTGAAATTGACGAGGCATTTCAATGCTGGTGCATCGTAATTCAATCCTTTGCAGCAGCTGTAAAATGATGATGTCAATTTAGTGCCGCCCTGATTTAAGGGCAGAGCAGCCGAAGAAACATAAAAACAAACAGGACAAATTGGATTCATTTCATGCTGCGAAGGCCGACGAATGCGGCGTGAAATTCGCTATCATTTTTTCCCATTGTATGTCCGTAATTGGGTTTTGAAATGTGGCTCGCGCTCTAAAAGAGGTTCCAGGTTGAAGCAGCCAAAGCCATTTGCAAAAGAATGAAACGACTTCGATCGATATAAAAGCAATTAGCCTAACACTGATTCTTATCACTTAGTAGAGGGCAGCAGCAGCACAAAAAAACAACTTCTTCTGTATTTCTGGGCCGACGGGATCATTAATAATGCGGAGTGGATTACTATGTCACAATCCCTTTTCTGAATGGATTAAAGACTTCTTCCAATCTTGTTTCTAGGCGTCAAGAAAGTGACAATTCTTCGGTCGTTGTCTCGTTTTTTTTTTCACTAATGCGGGACACAGACAGTGTCTGCTATCTAAACTTTCAGGTTTTGTGATCGTGTTTGTGTCAGCTCATTTTGCACATCACAAGGACACATAGTTGGAAAATCTCTCAAAAAGTCTCATTTTTCCCTAAAAGAAATATGGAGTTGAATTTTCACTTTGCCCAAATTATGATAAAAATGTTGATTTCTAGAATGAAAATCACCATTCAAAAATGAGACTTTTTGAGGGGATTTTCGTACACTGTGAAAGTTCCTTCGGCACAGAGTGACATAATGCAAAATGGCCTGACTAATTTATCAGGAGAGTTAGCGAAAAAGAAGTGTGATTTGTGATCTGACATTTGCTCCATTGTGTTCATTGCCAAAGCCATAAAGATTTCGATCTCGGCGAAACCCAATATACTAGCTTTAAATCTGTTAGAATGGGGTGTCATTAGAACATGGAGCAATGCAGCAAGCAGCATTTCTAAGGCTCAGCAATACGCTTAGCGAAACCAGGCACACCCCTGAGAAGCAGCCTGAGTAGTAAACTGAAAAATGGGCCTCGCCGCGCGTTGAAATCACAATTAATTCGTGCGATTTCACTCTGATAAATCACGAGTTTGGTGTAGTGCAGTACCGATGCTGATTATTCTGAATAGGCGGCAAAATTACCATGCCAATCCCATGAATGAAAAAAAGGAACCTTGGCATTTATGAAGCTAAAGACCAGTACTCAGTAAAGCTCAAGAGTCAAAAACTGATTTTCAATTCCTGAAGTTCAAGTAGACAATGGTCAATTTTGAATTTCTGTAGGCCCAGCCTCCTCATCAGCCTTAGGTCATCAGGACAACATCAAGCATCATCATCAGCATCAGCACTCAAAAAAAATCCAAATCTTGCAAACTGGACAGTGCAAGTGGAACAATGATGGATGAGCGCTATGGGTAAGTTTAATTAAAGTCCATGAGCAGAGTTTGAAAAATGGAAGGAGTTCTCGTAATGACTCGGCTAAGCCAGCTCCGTTATCATCGCCCCTTGCCACCGCAATTAAGGACTTTTCAAAGCGATTATTCCTAATGTAGATAACAGCAGCTCTAAAGCGTTAAAAGTGGGGCTAATTTGGATCATGGAAGAACCAATAAAAGTGGAGGTCAAATACTACTCATCTATGTACAATTCTCATTTTCCAAGCATTATAGCATAATATTAGTATCAGGTTATGACCCGAACTTCATTGTCTTTTAAAAGAACTGAATGAAGGTTTCAAGGTGTGAAAAAAGTGATCTAGGCCTGTTCCATTCTCGTCCGAGAGGTGGCAGCTTATAACTGCTATCTTAACAGAGTAGTCGGCTAGACAATTGAGCAGCAGCAGCAGATTTTACGAGGTGGAACGCAATTAAGACTGGTTTTCCTTTCTATAAAAGCATCGTGTTTATTTTCGGGGCTATCAACTTTTACGATCATCCGTTCGCATCGCGGCAGCGAGTAATGAGAAGAGTAGGAATAGAACTTTATCAATACGAATTGGCTAGATGGCGCTACTTCAATGGGTGTCACACATGCCATAATTGCCTTACTGCATTCCCTAGATTTCTAGCATCTCTCGGTACTCAAGTAGACACGTTAACAACATGCAGTGTCTGTCTCTTCTCACGATATTTCAAGGTTTTCTACTCATATTGAGATGCTACTCTACGTTGTTATAAAAGGCTATAAAAAGCCTATTTAAACATGGTAGTTTTCAGGTAGTCGAAGTCGTTGCCTTTTAATAGTAATTCCTGAGTCATGTTTGATTGTTCAAAGCGTAGATTATTCTGAATTAATGCGACTTTTACGAGCTATTGAGCATTCATTACTATTCTGCCAGTAGTACCATTGCCAAATGATGTAATGTAAGGAATTTTCGAAGGTGGAGTAAGGGCTTCTAAAAGACGTGATTTTGAATAGAGGCACTTTTGCCCTCTTTTTAGAACTTGAGTTAGATGAGCTTTGAGCTACATCATCATCATCGAGATCCGGCGATGCTAACCACTTTCAGGTCAAATAGTAGCCGGAGGCCCGGATAGATATGCCCCGAGTCTTTATATCATAATTACTCAAGTAGGTAGTGGTAGCTCTAGTGCCAAAGTCAAAGTTAAGCAGCAGCTACTACTCCACTTGGTTGCATATCGCGTGATTTTGCGCGCTGCAATTACACATTTTGAGTAGGTAGGGGTAATGATGCAGTAGCTAGCCCCATTTTGATCAATTATGATGTTGAGCTGAGCAAAAATGGATGGAGCCAAGCTCAAAGCCCTTCAGCTAGCTGGAAAGTTTAGTTCACATCATTATCAAAGCAGTTAGCTAAGGAATTTATGCTCGCTTAGCATCGACTCGACTAAACGATCCAATTTGTAATTCTAGCCTAGGAAATTGCGGTGATGCTGGCTTCTAACTTCTATTGCCACCAATGTAGACACCAAAGGAAAAATAAAGCTTTTGACTATTATTCTTTTGCGCGAAAATTCAAGTGAGACACTGTTGGTTGGTTGGTCGTGCTTTAATAGCCTCCTCTGAGCTATCTTACTGCCTATTTTTATCCGGTGGAAATAAAAGAGCGTAGATGAGCAAGGGGTGCGTCTATGACTTGGCTTCCTGTGCTTTAAGTTTTAAAAGATATCATAGAGCCTTCCTTCCATCCCTGAGTTAGGTTAGGGAATGTGGTACTTTCGATAGTGTCGACGCCCAACCAAGGAGGCTCTGCCTCTGTGATGCCAGTCACGATCATGAATACGTAGAGAAGTAGTGGATGTGATCTGGATAGTCGTGACAGTCTCCTTTTCAGCAGCATACCTCATACCTTTCCAGAATTTGTGGGCAATTAGACCCAAAATCGCGCCTGATAATTTCCTTCGCCAGAGTCGATCTTTTCGGTTCAAGGTTTTATCTTATAGAGCAGTAGTAGCAAACACGAGAACAATTCTACTACAGTAAGAAGCTAAAGAAATTCCAAAACAGGTACCGTAGCTTGCCTATTTAACGCCCGGTCGTTAATAAAGATGTTGAGCTTTGGGAGGGCGTTAATAGGAAAAAAAATACACGAGCGTCAATAAAAGATTTCAGCGTTGACAGGGGCGTTTATTAGGATAGGGCGTTAAATAGGCAATCTACGGTAGTGTTGAAAACCACATGAGAACAAAAGTAATAGGCTAAAGAATATTCCCAAATAGGTTTTGGGGTTTAGGGGGATATGTACTGTAATGACACGTGCCTACGACGAAGTAAAACACGAACTTGGGAGACCAACTGAGGTCAAAGTAAAAGTCGAGCAAAAAAGAAGTTGAGTAGGATTGGCTAGCTGAGTTGCAGCTACAAAAACAGCCGCCGTGTCAGTGTAAGAATAGTCTTTACGAATTTTACGGTTTGCTGATTAGAGTCTCTGATGTTACGTTGTACGAGACGATGTGGCCTCCTGAGTAGATCGATCTGGACCGTCTAAGTCTAAGCGTGGTGCTGCTCATGTCCAGTCCATGACAGATCACTCTATAGCCAGGCATGCATCTTAAAGCCGTTTTTCATGTGCTGGGTTTCCATCAGAGTTCTAGCATTGGAAACTTTTCATATAGAACTACGAAGCTCTAGATGTGCGGTCGACGTTGAGTCAGGTTTCTGCCATAAAACTCAATCTATAGCATTCTCATCAACGCAAGATTTTTTTTTTCATTCGTCTCCACAGTGTTTTGAAAATGATCAAAATGTCTCACTGTGCATGTCTGGCATTTAAAAAATTCGACCTTTTTTCCCCTCTGATCACGATCGTACAAACAACCCTGGGGCCTAACACAACTACCAAAAAAATATGGTCAGGATCATCATCCACATAGTTACTAAAAACTGCTCCTCTCGATTTCCTACTTCAACTACTCCCATCATTCATTGCATTGCAGCAGGGGCAGAAGTGCAAAAAATGAAACTCTGATGGTGTGTGCGCTATGCTCTATCATGTAGTAAAAATGATGCTCCTCTCCTGGTCCTCTCGCACTTCACAATAATAGGGTAGGAGGTTTTATAAAGGGCTTCATGCTGCTGGGTGTTCCATCAATCTACCCTTTTAGTTTTTGTGGCCATCAGCATCCAGATATGCAGAATACATCATGATGCTGCCGACTTTTCCACCTCCCTGAATACAATACTAACCCAAATGAAAACCTTGACACGCCGTTTGAAAACGGCAATCAAAACCAGTCTAAATGAACAACTTTATATTGAAGAATTAGCCAAACAAACATTTTTCTTGGAGGAGAAAGAAGGAGGTAGCAAAAATATGTATAAAATTGAGACCCTTCATGGTGATTTTCCAACACTGTGTTTGTATCTTTAGGGTCACTCTTATCTCTAGCGTTGCATCTGGGTTTTACGCACGATGAAGCGACTATTTCCAACTTAAGGACACATTCACATTTTTCTTCAAGCAGTAAAAACCGAAAGAAATATGAGTGCTTAGATTGGCTCAAGTAGCATTTTTTCTGATGCCGAAACCTGTGTCCAACGATTAATTAGGCAAAATTTGGCCTACAGGACACGAGACAGGTTGGCACAAAGACTTAGCGGCACTCATAAATAACCTTTAACTTTACATTCCTATTAGCAATGCTTGAAAATGACAAATGAGTGCAAAAAGTGGCTCCTAGAACTGGCAAGCAAGCAAATAAGTCTTGCAAGCCTAGAAAAAATGAGACCTTCCTATTTGCCATTAGAGTTGCAGCAGCAGTTCAGCGTGTGAGAACACAACGATTTCTCTCTAGATTATAGACTAGAGCTCAAGCAGGCCTCCAATGTGCTGCAGCTCTTCAAAAATGGGTTCATTTTGCTGCTGCTGCTGCTGCTAAACTTCGTCGTTGGTGGCATGGAAAACTAATGTGTGTTTAGTCCTGATATAGTAGCTCAAATCAGATAACTTACAAACTGGAAGGGGAATGTTAAGCCTAGGGCTCCTCAGCTACTCAGGTTTCCAATCCTGGTCAGTACATGCACTCACAATTGATTTGATTCTTACCTGAAAAATAGACCAAAAATAAGTGTTTGAAAATCATACCAAAAGGTTTACGTTTACTGTAGTTTTACAGTGGCCAAGGCTTGTCAATGTAGATATGGGAGATTTCAACGCTTGGTTTTGCTGCTGGATTGAAATATGGACGGGAGCTACGGTAATGGGCTATTTGATTTGTGAGAGGGGAGGAATATCGGCAGGTCATCGGAGATGATACATGTGGGGTCATTAGTGGAAGTGTGGGCCTTCGCCACGGGAGTCCCCCCATATGGCACACTAGCAAGCATCCTTTTTGGCAATTGATTCGGGTAATGAGTAGAGCGCACCATCACGAAAGTCCCATTAAAAAGGTCCAATTCCTGCTTGCTTTGCTTTACGCCTTGCTCAATCTTACGTCTTACTCTGTACCAACTCTAAATAGGCAAAAGTCACGACGTCTCAGCCAATTGTCGTCTCTCTTGCTTGCAGAAATGTTTTCAATTATCGTTTCAAAAACTATTTTTTTATCATTCTTAGGGAGCAAGTCCAGAATATTTATATCAGGTTAGGGCTTTCATTGAACTTTGCCAAAGGGAAATCGGCCTAAATCGGAAAAATCGTTTGTTTTCATACTAACCGACACCTAACGAACTTTTGGAATTTTTCAAACTTCTTTCAAAATATTTTGTCTAGTAATTGATGGGCATCATTCAATGCTCCGTTTTTACCTCAAGATAAATAATGTGCTCATTGTAGAGCTTTAAAGTGCTGTTTGCAGGAGACGCCAGCGCGATTTTCGCATCTGCATATGCAAATCACTACTTGCATCACCTCTAACTACAAAGGCTTTAAACTCCATCAGCAGGAAGAATGTTGGAAAAGGATGGATGAGAACGCTTATTGGCAAGAACTTTAACAGTCTTCACGAAAAACCATTTACTCGTCGTCGCCACGCCGCGTTTCTTTCCTACTCAAAGAGTTAGAAGACACTTCTCTATACTCCAGAGACGCCGTAATACCCTCCTCATCATTTTAACGAGGTCTCTCACGATTAATCTCCAAATGTAGACACAATGTTGCAAAATCACCCAAAAAGGTCTAATTTTTCAACATTTATTTGTGCCACACTTTCTCACATTGCTCAACTGTTTGGGGGCACGCCTTCATAAAAAAACAAAAACAAAAAACAACTTTTCCCCGAAATTTGCAAAGTGAGACATTTTCTACAGATTTTCAAACACTTTGCAAGATGTGAAGTTGGCTTTTGGAAAGATTTCAATTATTGACGTGATGCGACAAAAAACGATCAATTATATTATAATCCGATGCCAATTACGAGGGATTTTTTCGGGGCCTTTTTTGCTCTACACCAATTTCATGCTTCGGAAAAACGTGTCATTTCGATTTGACAGATGTTGATTTGAGTAGGGCTTTATTTATTTGCCACTATGTACTCTAGCAGTTCAAAATGTAGAACACACACACACATTTCGTTATCATGATATTTGCTGCAAAAATTTGGGGCCAAAACATGATCTTCAAGGTTGATGTCATTCTAGCTCAACCATTTCTGTGGGATTTTAATAATGGACCCCCAAAATCCACAAGGTGAGGGGAAGTAAATAAAATTCTACTTCAGATTGAATGAATTACACATTACAATTTCAATTTTTTTGCAACAGTGCTAAAGCAACTCATGATGAATCCTAACGTGAGATGCATTCTTTTGGCTTGAGAACCTTACGTAGTAGTACGAAGTAATCATGACGGGCCACATTTTTCCACGATAGCACCATCTACTACGTTTTATATACGAGACTAGCATATGTCATCTGCTCCAATAACAAAATAGAGTGGACAACTATTCCAAAATTCCAGCTCAGCAATCAAAACATTTCTTCTTACGCTTCCTACGCCCAGGAATTTTTACTTCAAAGTTTCCGCAATTAAAGCAAAGCAGAAAGTTGTCCAAATCAGATCAACTAGCAGGAAATTAATAGTGGTTCAAATCCCAAAAAGGTTTTCAAACCGCATTTTAGCTCTGCCTAAAAGCAGCTTCGCTCGTCGTCACTTTTATCTTATTTTTAAAGGCGTTAAAAGCCTCAAAGCCTGGCATTATAGACTTGAAAGTTTGGCCCCTGAGATAAGCAAAAAGAAGTTGATCCGGCAGCAGCAGCAGCAGACATCAGATTGCTGGCGTCAGCTAATTTCCATGCGCTGGCATTCAATGCTGTCAGAATTTTTGAATTTGGACCACCCTAGACACTCTACGTACTACATAGAGTATCTCTTGAAACTTTCTTCAGTTCAACAGCTCCTCATCTTTGTTGATTTACACATGCAAAAATCTGCTGCTTTGCACATTTCCTTTAGCATCAAAGCCTAAAAGTCTTTGACGACAAGACGGTTTGAATATACGTGAACACTGAACTTCTGTTATACCCCTACTGAGCAGCTGAGTAGAGGGGCTCTTTTTGACGACTTGTCAGCCCTTTAGCCATAATACACAATAGGAGCCTACCTTGCTACTTGGCCCGCTCACAATATGTGTCAGGAATGATGCACTACTCATCCCCTCCTATACACACCACAGCATACTACACAGCGTGACGAGATGACATTCATGCACGAGTAAAAGGCTTGCTTAGCTTTAGCTAGCCACTATGCGAGCATTTCAGACCTTCTTTTACATCTCCAGGGATTCTCAGCTCCAAATTGATCTCTTAATAAATCAACGGGAGACCAGTTGATATAATTGGCCCTGTTTCTTAGCTAGTACTTAAAACTGTGTGTAGAAAGAATAGAGTAGTGCCAAAGCCGCCATCTTAGGCTTCGCGGGTCTCGCTTACCTAACCTAACCAAACTTCAATTAACCTAACTCAGTCCATAGGGAGTCAGATTTGTGCAAAATCAGCATATTTCTCAAATCAACATGGCAGTCTTGGCCCTATTCTTTTATTCTATTTACATACACAGGTTCACTTAGGTACTCAAGATTTGCAGAGTCTTTTATTTCTGGTGGCTTTAATTATGTGTCCTCCTTCCCCTGGCCCTCCTGGTCCTCAACCCTGTCTCCTGTGGTTTAGGGGATGAGGGTCGTTAACTCCTTATGTTATATGGAATGTGAAAAATTGTAGCTTTACCCCCCACGGAGAGCGAGACCGAAAATCTAGGTCTCACCATATGAGACATTTTCATTTTCAGATATCATACTCGTGAGAAAGTTTTTTGTTGCTCTCAAGAAATTAAAAGATAAATGGTGTGAAAATGACGTGTAAAGTGGGCAGTAGTAGTGCCGGATAGTCCCACAGAACAAAAACTGAAAAGTGAAAAATTAAAGCAAAAACACATGGCAAACATTCCTGCTTGACCGCAAATTCTAACACTTTTCATTTCTTCTAAAAAGGTCTCATTTTGCCACTAAAAAATTGCTAAAATTACACCTTTTCTTCTAAAAGTTTTAATTTGAAAATAAATCTTGAAAAGCTGTGAATTGACAAGATGACAACAAGAGTGTCCACTTAAGTTAGGTTTCCTATGAAAGGCGTCCGACGACTGGGGTAGACGCCGGAACGGATTAGATTTTTGCTCGGTTGTGTTGCATCATCGATTCCTCATTAGCCATCATCTTTTAATGACACGTCGAGGCCAAAATGTCAGGGCTTTGAAATTGCCATTACCACATCCTAGCTCAAGAACTTCTTCTTCAGCTCAAGACTCTGAGTTTTTCTTTCCAAACCTACGTAGGCAGCAGTGTCTGCGTGCAGATGCTCGCATAGTTCGCGAGTGAGTAGTCAGCTCAAGCAAAGTTCAGAAAACATGATGATGATGATGACATCAATTCGTAGGTGGAGGTTGATGATCATAATCATCCTTAAAGCTTAAGAGTTTTCTCATCTTGACCTGTTTTCATCAAGAAAAATGTGGCTGCATTTTGATTACCCAATAACTTCAATTAGAACTCGCATTCGATTAGTGTTCGCAAACGTCTTGTCATCTTTTTCTTTGACAGAAATGAAACAAAAAAGCAGAAGAATGTAACACTGATGATAACAACTCGGGGGAGGAGTTGGCTTTAAAGCTCGTGGCATACTTGATGAAAAGCGAGTCAAACTTGTTGACATGGAACTTCAATCGATCAAATCAGCAGGGAGCTCCTTCCAAATCCCCAAAAGTACATTCACTACTTTTCCAATGCATTTACAAACGCTTTGCCTGACATGAATTGATGATTAGACTCAAATTAGGATGATAAAACAACTTCCCCATCAAACATCATTCCAAATGAGGATTGTTTCAACAGTTGCTAGGCTTCTTATTTTTTGCCAATTTTTCAAGTCTATTCTTTCAGTGCTGTCAAAGTCTGTCTTTTCAAAAGATTTTCGTGCTACCAAACCAACCCTGCTCGTTACAAAAACAGTGTGTTTTTATTGCATGCAGGTATCCACTGTATAGAAGTAGTAGCCAAGAAAATGTGCAGCATTTTTCCTGTCATTTTTACACAATACTCTCGCTTCTGGCTTTGTACTTGAGCAAAAAAGCAAAAAAAAAGTTTTCTTGGAGATCTTTTGTGTACGTTTTTAATATGCCTAAGGCAACAACCCATAAAAAAAGAGAATGCGCTCTAGTTACTTTATTTTGAATGCATTTTCTTCAGTAATTTCGACGTGTGAGACGTGCAAATTTGTGAAGTTTGCAAAAAAAGAGACACTGCAAGTAGTCTGATGCAGTACACACTGTGGTAAAAGATTATTTTTGTTCATAAATCAGATTTTGTTGTAGAATTTTCAATTGTAGCAAGTGACATATGGGTAGATGTCGCTCAAGTTAAAAACCTGACGAATTTTGAACTTTGATTTGAGTCTTAGTTGGGAAATGCTGAAGTTTGGTACAAAAGTGTTGAGTCCAATTTTTGAACAAGAATTAGAGTTTTTCCATAGTGTGCAGTAGTAGTCATTTTTGCATTTGGACATTTTAGTAGGTATATATAGTGCAGCAGCTACTCCTATACTTAGAGTCTACTTTAATTTGAGTCTTGCACGTCAATCTAATTTTTGCTAAGCCAGCTTTTTTTTAAAAGATGCAAACTTTGCTTGCTGCCAAAATGAGATTTTAGTAGTAAGTAAATGAATTTTGACATGACCTTGCGTAAGTAAAGTGGCTGCTGCTCTAGCAAAATATTTCAATTTTCAATCATCGGGGGAAGAAATGATGACCGATGATGTGCAGTATAAGGTTTGACAATTTTTGACATCTTGCTGCCACTGGATTTGACAGTTTTCCTCAACAAAATTGGCATGCACAGTGTTTCAAAATCACTCAAAAATTATCATTTGACAACTTTACCAAGAGGACATTTTGAGATTTTTTTTTCCAACTTTGTGGCATGAGGGCCAACGACGAGGGAATGTTTGACTTTAGAATTTTGACTCCAATTGGATGATCACTTTGAGCCCTTGAGGAAGTTTGGGGTCTCTAGTGTAATTTTCTCCTTTTCAAAGTATGTTTTTGAGCTGCTGCTTGTGAGCGGTGTGTGTCTCTACTTCTACTCGGGTTGCTTTAAATTCTGGGTCTGAAGATAACAAAGTCACGATTTCCTGCTTCAACCAAGTTTCCACTTGAGCTCAAGCTCAATAACAGTCTAAGCGGCAAAAGATAATGAATGAGTTAATTGAATCTGCATCTAAGGTAGATGTAGTAGTAGCGTGTCTATGCAATTTAGTCCTTATGTAAAGCAGACGTGGCTCAGTACATCCTAAGTCCTAAGATCGGCAGGCTGGCCCAAATTGCATTCTCTATTAAAGCCCCCACTGCTTATTCACTTATGGCCCACTTGGCCTTCGCACTCTTTGCTGCAGGCCTTTTCAGTGTCACGACCAAGACCTGGGACAAGCAGGGATATGGAGTCACTAGAGATTTGGGTAAACTCATATACAGGGTGTCCAAGCAAAGCTCATAGGGTATGTCACAAAAAAAGGTTTGTCACACTGTGAAGGGTATGTCACACTATTTTAAAGGGTATGTCACATTGTCACACTTTTAAAGATATGTCACACTTTTAAAGATATGTCACACTTTGAAGGGTATGTCACACTATTTTAAAGGTATGTGACATAGGAATTTTGTTGTAAAAATACTAAAAGTAGAAACGAATCTGCATTTGATTTCGATACCTCTTTTTAATCTATTTTGGCTTGATTTGTTTTTTTCCATGGGAAAAAATAATCCGGACGACCAATGTATGCAGCCAAATATTGTGGCTAAAAAATCTTATGGTTTTTTATGATGATGAGGCTTGCGGCTTTTCTAAAAACCTCTGCTCGGCTCTCCTTGTTTTCCTTCTGACTAATTGCATCTGTGTAGAATGTAGATGCCGTTTTAAGAAGACTGTTGCAGCTTCAGGAGCTTTGGCATTAGCGTTCCAAGCCACCGATGCAATTCTGAGTTGTAACATCCTCGTAAACTAGGTTGCCTTATATGAAAATGCTTTACGAGCGATTGCAAAAAATGCTCGCCATTGTTTTCCGCCATCAAGAGAACAATCAAAAAGGAGGGGCTTAGAACTCCTTCGGCCACCTAAATCAAGTAGGTTTTCTCATTTTTCAGGCCTAAAAGGGTAGTCGTTACGACTTACGAGCTAGTTGCTCAGAGCTACGATCTACCTCTATAAAGAATTACTGTTCTTCGCATGATAAACAAGACAGAATACATAAAGTGAACACGTACATCACTCAAAGCCTTATTTTACAAAAATACGAGCGAAGCGAGCTACATACTAAACGGTATGTCACACTATAAAGGCACGTTGTCACTGTCACACTGTGTACGTTGATAATAAAAAGCTCAAAATCAATTGCTAATCTCTTGAAATGTTGCTGCTGGCTTAAAAGCTAATCCAAATACTCATATAGGAGAAAATGCACTTTTTGAGATGGACAGACCACCCTGAAAAGTTTATTGCTGCCGGAGTTCAAAAATTTGCTTTGCCTTTTACGAGGAGCTGGTTCCGAATCCTCGCAATTTACACCTAATTATCTTAACAGCGGGGAGGCCTTTAGCTCAGAAAATAGTTTTAGGGCAGCAGTAATGGTAGTACTCCAATTGAAAAACTTACCATACTTGGCTCTGCTATTCTTAAAAATGACAGTTGAAAGAAATGAACCTTCATTTGTTTCTATCATTGGAAAATTAGACGCCATGTCATTCCAGTTAGAAAACGAAGGCTTAATTTACGACTTACAAAGAATTTTGAAACTCAGCAACTTCCTGGCCACTAAAAAAACTTTGAATATTGCCTGTAATGATACCTAAGTGATGCGGCTTGCTAATAATATTCTTCTAACCGCGGCCAATATATATTTTTTTTTTCATTCTCCAGAGTCTCCTATTACTACCCGTTTTACGACTAGCAAAATGATTTTGCAACATTTTCTATGCAAAAAAAAAAATCATTTTACGATCACGCAAACGTCCCCCCTTTTTACCTGCAAAAAGTGGGTTTAGAAACAGTCTCGTTAAAGTAGGGCACACAACATACAGCGGTAGAACAACCGCATGGAAGAGGTGATTGTTTCTCGCTGTTTTTTCTTCTTCTCTAGCTCGTTGTTCGAAGTAGTTTAAGGAACGCTCTCTAGCGAAAATTATAGGGCCGGCAAGCCGATTTTCCAATGACATATGTACGAAGTCCTCTTTTATATTTCCACTTGTTGAGCACTTTTTTCACTACTGCATCGGTTCTAGCCCCTACACTAAAGTACCAAATAAACGCACAAGAACGATTCTCAAAAAATCGCTGACAATTTTTTTTCTTCTTTTTTTAAATAGGCCATTTAAGGCTATTTGAGCCTTTTTTAGTATATTTAGGTATCGTGCATGTACGTTTATTAGGTACTTTAGAGTAATCCACATGCATTGGCGATAATAATTTTCTTCGTGGAAAACGTGCTTGCTGACATTTTTATTATAGAACAATTTTGATAAGAAGGAAATAAAGATGTGAATTTACTACTTGTAGTGTATAGGATAAGTCATCTTTTAATTCATTGATTCTGGGAATCGAGGATTACAGAAGAAGGTGAACCATTTTACAATTGGAAGGAAGTCCTCGCTCGAGTTTCCCTTCCCAAGAGTCATAAAGAAGCTGCTTTGGCTCTGCAATTCCGCACAACAATTAGATTAAAAGTCGAGCTAAAAATGACTATAGACTTTGTACTCCATTTGTTGTAAAATGAGACTTTTTAGTGTATTTTCAAACACAGTACAAATGTTGAAAAATTCAAAAGTATCATGAAAAATGTTCCGATTTAGGCTCCTCATGTTTCAGTAGCGGTGTCTAAAATCGAAGGTGGCGTATCATTTGTGTGTCAATATTTTTACACTGATTGCTATCATATACTTCAGAGTAGCACTTGTTAAAGCAGATGTGCTAGTTTTTATAAATCGTTCTCGTTGAGTCTGGTTTTCCAATCTGTTGCCAAAACTGCCTTCGAACTGAAGGAGGAGGAGGAGGCATTGATTATTTGCTGCCTGTCGGAAGAACAACCGTATTGACCGCAAATCTGTTATCGCTAAAGCTATGCCTCCTACTTCGTCGTCTGCTGCTAGATGGCGTCTACTTTTAAAGCTTAGACTTGGGACTCACTGTGGTGATCTACCAAGATGAATATGAAAAGATGGCCATGGCTCCTCAGCAGGGATGCTCAAGACTAAACCCAAGCTCCAATGATGACCAAAATCAATGGAAACAAAGTTCTAAAAACTGTTTCTTCCACAATGTTTCTTCTTCTATCCAAATTTTACCTTTCTTTCTTCTACTAATGTATTGTCTGTCATGAGAAACGCGACAGGTTTCCGGTTTGCGCTGAGGAGGAATCATGCAAATTCTTGAGAAAACAAATACTACACAAACATAATTAAGATTTTTGTGAAAACTACTGTGGGCTAATGATTCTAAGCTAGATGAAGAACTCTTTCTTACAGTTATTTGTTCATTGTATAGCTAAATAGAGTAAGTAAAAAAATGATTCAATTCATGCATATATTCCATACGAAGAAATGAATCCTCAAAACAATTTCTTCATATTTCCAATCAAAATTCAATCAAAAACCAGGATTCAGAGCCCTTTAATAATGACAATAAAATGTGTGGTATCAAAACCATTACAGACTACAGAAAAGATTTCCAGTCTTACCTTTTAGATATTATCATATAAGATTTTCCATATTTGTCTTTGAAAACACACTTGAGATGATCTAGAGTAGAGAAGTCTCAGTAGTAGCAGGACATGATTGTCATCACAAAAAAAAAAGAACTGAGATGATATGGTTAGAAATGGGTAGGGATCTAACCACTAGACGACACTGCACCGTCTGTTGACACCGCTGGTTGCAAACTGAGTCCTTACTGAGTAAAGCCGGCTTAGGCACCAGCAGCATGCGTTACTCAGCTCGAGCATAGGCGGCAGCGCAGCTATACGAGCTGTGATGCGAGCTGAGTAGTCTGTGAGTATGTATCTCAGTTCTAAAGCTCGAATTTGCATCTGAACAGCCATTCTTTAGGACAAGCTCATGGTGGACATGGACACTCAGCAGTTGAGACAAAATATGGCAGGAAAAAGTAGGTGCCAAATTGTCCTGGGGCTTACTATGCAACTACTGAAAGGAAACAAAGCCCTTTCAATTCACTTTTGGCCTTCGTTAGCATAATTGGTCTTCATTCAATGCGAAATGAGTCAAGGAAGCTGCATACCTTATTATGAATCGTTTTCTTCTCATTTTAACTGACCTCACGAGTAGTTCTGACATGACATATTTTCTTTTTATTGCAAAAAAAAATATTACTTTTCAGAATTCCCCACTGGAATCATCAGTAAAGGTTCTTTGGGAGAAATGAGTCAAGGAAGCTGCATACCTTATTATGAATCGTTTCTTCTCATTTTAACTGACCTCACGAGTAGTTCTTTTTATTGCAAAAAAAAATATTACTTTTCAGAATTCCCCACTGGAAATCAGTTAAAGAATCTGCATCAGCAGACATTCTTCTTTTTCAATCATCAGTAAAGGTTCTTTGGGATCCCAGCCAAGTCTCCGAAAAGAAGACGAGTCATGAACTCGTGCTGTAAGAATACAAATCAACACTAATTCAGAAAGATGAAAAGGCAAATTCTTTAGCATTCTCTTATTGATTTATAATTGCAGCTGATTTTACAACCAAGCATAAAATGAGAAGAAAAGACTCTTACAGCAGTGTACTTTAAGAAACAAAAGAAGGTAAAAAAGGAAATTGGGCCAATTTCTTCAAAGAAAAGAATCGAGAGTTTGCTGCTAGCGTTGAAGTCTCTGAGTCTGAGCTGCGCGCCTCGTTTTTGGGAACAAATTTGTGTCACGTTGTGGAGCTTGAGTCGAATGGCTCGCACGTGATTTTTGTCTATAGTCGATGCATCGTGGTGATATTATCCATCAAAGTTGCATTGAGTTTGCTGCCTAGTCTTCAAGAACCCAACTCCTCAAATGCTGGGAATCTAGTGCAGTTCTAGAAAGAAATTGACAGAATGAAATCATCAATGAAGCTTCATTACACCTCCGATACATACTTGAGGACATGTTCAGCTGTTCACTAAGGAATTGAAGAGGAGTAGAAGAAGATGATGATGATGTTGCCCTTTTTTCCCTTTCGCTGATGCTATGATGCTGATGTTCTACACGAGTAGAGTAACGCCGCTTGAAGGTCAATCGAAGATTACACTGTGAAATTACAGACTGAAGAAGGTAAGAACGAAGCAGGGAGGGAAATGTCACGCGGTTTTCACTCAAAAAGTGACTTCTTAGTGAACACATATGTACATACATTTGAGCCTTTAAGCTGTCGATTCATGCATGAAAACGGCGATGCAATGACTGCACTTCCTTAGGAAGAAGAAGAAGAAGAAGATGTCACCGATTATCTACTGAATAACACAGTAGTAGAAGTAGTCAAGAATCAAGATACAAGCAAGCATCTTGGTAACTAACCTTGACTAAGAAAATGCTTTAAAGTCAAAGTCTCTCTTCTCGTGCAATAATCTAATTTGTATGCATGGAAAAAAGGAGGCCGGCTAATCGTTTCAAGGATGGGAAAAGAAAACCAAAAGCAGCTTTGACACTCAAACTACATTCAAACCCAATCATTATTGAGCATCTCATTTCATTGACAGCAGAACTTCAAAGGCACCCATTCCGCTTCTTCGCTTCGCTTGGCAACTAACCAAATTAAAAGGAAATTACTTGGCCATTTACATTTTCCATGCATATGCATAGACACAATTTTCAGGCCTCCTTATTCCTCAATGCTCTAGACTTCATTTCATTATGTTTGCTGAAAAACAACAACATTTAGACCTTAGCACAGTGTTGCAATATCACCCCAAAAAGTCTCAAATAACATTTTGACAAAGTGAAAATTCCAATGAGACATTTTTTGGTGATTTTCAAAGATCCCAAAGCAATGCTGATGACTCGTCAGGAATAAACTGCATATCTTCCCTGGAAAAGTTATACATATTTTTCTTCCTTCGATGAGCTGTTCTGCATTAACATTTTGAACCATAGTACGTTCTTGGCATACTAAAAAATGATCGGATAGTCAGGGCTTCGCTTTAATTTGTCGAGGAAAGTAGTGAATAATGATCAGCTGCATGCCCCATCGTCATAGTCCCCTTCTCAGCAGTCTTAGCATCAGCAGCGTATGTATCCGGCTATAATTACCAAGCCTAGCAGGAGCTTGAAGCTTTAGAGATGATGAACTTGTTAAAAAAGCATAGATCGTAATCGGCCTATGCATCATATATGAAGCTGGAAGATCATTAGAGGCTCAATTAACAATGAGTCTGAATCACGAACTAGTGTACCAACTTCTAAACTTTACAACTCACAGTAGGTAAAAATCACCAAAAGAGTCTCCTTTGTTTGAATTTTCCTGTATCCCAAAATATTGGCCAAAATTGCACCTGAAGATTTTTGGCTAAGCCAAAACTGAAATATTGTTTTTTATTTATTGTGATGATTGTAAAAATGAGGCCTTTTTTGAGTGATTTTCATACACTGTGCGTTCCAAATTATGAAAAAAGGACTGCTGATGCATCTACATTCAGCACGCGCAGAACCACTGTAGTATCTTACCCAAAATCAAGGAGGGGGAAATTGAGAATCAGATGATCTAAAAATTCCTTGGATTTCTAATTGTTGCGGCCGAATAAAGAAAGTGTACAGCAACTGAAAAACTGCCTCATTTTTAGAATATGATGGATTATTGGGTTTAGAATCCCTTGCTTCAGTTGGAAGTTGCATTTGCTATGCTCTGGTCCCGTAGAGTATCATTATTGCCCAGTTGTGTAAGGCCCCAGGGTGTGAAGTGTCCCTGTAGTGGAAATTACGTGTCCATCCATTTGCCGGGGTAGCAGTTAGGTTCTAAGGCCAAATTATCATATTCCTATCAAGAACTTGGGTCATGATCATAGTCTATACTATTCCCCTCACACTATATGACAGTATTTTCCAATGGCTATACTTAGCACACTCTATACACAAGTCACATTAGCCTTTGGCATTTCTATTGTATCATCAGAACCTACCGGGTGTCTCGACAAGTTTTGGATTAGATATTTAGCAAAAAATCCATCAAAATTACAAAAGACGAAAAAATCGTGAAAGTCCTTTACTTTGAAGAAATTCAAAATTCTTATTTCAAGTTGCTTGGAGATTTTCACTTTGAGCTTTCCAGCATCTGAAACTTGTTGGGACACCCTGTAGCTGATGCCGAGCCCATAGATTTTAAAAGCTTAAACAAAAAAGGGTCAGAGCTGCGAGACTGAAGAGGGAGGGGGAATACTAATTAGTGAAGCCAGAACAATAAAGGAATTGTTATTGCTCATGTACTCTAGTGGTTAGAACTTGAACAAAACCTGGTGGGCATGCTCCTCGCATTATCATTAGTATCATGAATAATGTGTTTGCAGCTTTGGTAAAATGAGGAGACCTTTTTGAGGGATTTGGGCAGACTGTGAGTAAGTCAGTAAATGATATGTAAACCTTTTCGTATCCACAAGAGGGTAGGAAAAAATGCTGGCAGAGATGAGGCTAGCTGCCATGTTTTGCTGGCAATGCTAGGCTTGGATGGTTGTCATGTGCACAAAAGGCTACTTTCAACGCGGATGAGAAGATACTATATGATGCTTTATGGGGGCCCTCCTTACGTGAAGCAGCAGCAGCTCTGCCTTTAATAGAATTTTTGAAGATGTTGAGCAGCACTTCTTCTTGCACAGTGTTTGAAAATCACACCATGCCATTCAAAATGGCGGACTCGAACCAGCGACCTCTCAGTAAGTGTGACATACTCATAAAAATGTGACATATCCCTGAAAGTGTGACATATCCTTGAAAGTGTGACATAGACCTGAGAGTGTGATATATCCCTAAAAGTGTGACATACCAATGAATGTGTGACATAACCCTGATAGTGTGACATACCCGTATAAATGAGACATTTTTGGTGATTTTCAAGCACTGTGATCTTCTTCGACTTGGAAGCTCAAAGTTCGTGTGACACGAGTAGTGAAAAGGGCCTTGAATCATCATCTGCTGTGTTTGAGAACTACTGTGAAACGCAGTCATCTCGTGATGTCGAATTTCCATATTGGCCGGAAAAATAGGGTTGCATGCTTGAAACCCTGAGCTTTACTATCTTCACGAAAAAATTGAGCCATTTCTCAAGGAAGACTGCAGCTTGAAAGAAGCTTGGCTGAGTGCTCCTCAGTAACGCAGCAACCACATAGAAGCTTTACCACCATCATCTTTTCGAATAGCTGTGGGGGCATCAAAATCACAGCCTTGGTCGTCGCCGTCCTCGGAAATGATGATGAAAATGCCACTTGGAAACATGGCTGCTGCTGCTGCTCTTTTCAGACAAACGGAAAAAAATACCAAAGCCCAAACCCATCTTGAAAGATCATCTTGTCCTTACTATCTCGTCAAATTCATCGCGTTGATGCACAGTCTTTGGAAAATAACTCATTTAGTCTCATTTTACAACTTCGCCAGCGAGCGAAGCGAGTACCTGTACATGTAAGTATGTGTTCCTGTTAGTGTAACATATCTATGAATGTGTGACATTTCCCTAAATGTGTGACAATTGTGACTTACCCCTAAAAGTATAACATACAAGTCTTAATGAGACATTTTTTGGTGATTTTCAATCACTGTGTTGATGATGTCTTGTATTTTAACTATGTAGACAATTTTGTTCTTTCTTTTGAGTATAGGAGGAGGTCAGTTCCTCTATTTACAATGTACTACACTTTATGGCATCAGCATAGCTATGCCAATGCACTAGACTGCATCCTAGAAGAGTTTCATGAATAGTTTAGGTTCCTACATAGATGAATAGTATTTAGGCATGAAGTAATAGAAACTTTGCCAGTCAAAAGGTTAAGAATTTACAGCTTGTTTTTATGGTCAAAATGCAAAGAAGAATTGTCATCATCACTGCAGCGGTCCTGCCAGGGAAAAAACTATAATTATAATGTTCATAAACTCAAAAGTCATAAAGTTCTATGTTTACGAGGTATGGACTATGTTATAGTCTTGGCTTAGATACACATCACACTTGATACTCCTACTATATATGTCCACAGTCACAGAGCTAGAGGATTAATGAATTACTGTAGCACTGCTCTTAAATCCCCTGGCCATAAATTTCTCCAGAGAGAGAAAAAAAAGAGATTCCATTCACTGAAAAGTCACGAGACGTAAAAACTGGCAACAACACCCTTATTCAAGCACAGATTTATAGGTTGTCTAAGCTTGTTTAAAATGTTGTAGGATTCGCGAAACCTGTCAAAATTATACATTTAAAAGGAGGATTAAGATGTTTGTAATCCTCAGCACGTGTGTGTAACAGACCAATCCTCAAAATTCAATTTCCAAGAAGTGGCTTTTTATGCACACACTTTGTCTTTTCTGACTTCTTGAGTAGTTGTCACTACCGCGTATAAAAAGTTGCCTGAAGGGCAAAGGGAAAAAACGATTGAATTTGATACACTTGAGAGGAAATCTCATCGACCACACACATGCTCCATCACAACGATGAAAGATTGCTTTTCATGGGTCGCAGGAATACTTATACAGGAGCTGCCCTTCCTTCCAGTTTTTGAAAAATTGAAATTTTACGCTTTTCCCTGCTTATTGAAACAAGACTGAAAATTATTTTCACGATCTAAGACCGCGATTAAATCTATTCGAAAATTGTGATCTGCTCTTAGGACCGCGATAGCTCCGCTAATTCGCGATCAAAAATCACTCTGGAAAACATTGTGACTTGAAAGAAAAAATGGAGATTGAAACATTGTGACCTCCACGTCACGTTTAGCGTATTATATTTTACAACCCAAGTTTCTTTACAGTGTGTGGTGACGGTGGTGACCTAAGAGGAGGGCTCCTCATTACTTGTCTGAAAATTCTACTCCCTTAATTCATCACCGAGACAAGGTTTCTAACCTGCTGGTGGCTGTTTGATGATACATAATACAAGAGGTTGCGAGAATATCTACAAAAATTTTCGTTATTATTCAGACATCAACTTCTTTTTGTATTTAGCAAATATTTTGCAGGTTTCTTTTCACATCCAAAAGAAAAAGAACACAACGAATAATCCATCCAGAAACAAAAAAAACAGTTATAGAAAAATTAATACATCCATAGTTAAAAGTTGTAAACTAAGTTGACGATGAAGTAGTTGTCGTATTATCGGTACCACTGCTGCCATTGGTAGCAACAATCTCTTGGCTTTGCTGGTGATGTCCATTGGTAGGCATGGAGGCCTCCGTAGTCAAAACAACGTTGGATAGGTCCTTGTTGGCCAATTGGTTGGGATCAATATAAAAAGTCTGCTGGTCCAATTGGTTGGGATTCATGGAGTCGTCCATGACTAAATATAAAGTGTCCCCGTCCTTTTTCGAAGCTGTTTCGCTTCCTGCTGAGCTCGTCGCGGGAACAGCCTCTGCTACTGATGTTGTTTCTTGCTGCTGTAAGGCTAACATGGCCTCAGCGGCCACTGCACTGCTAGCCTCTACTACGGCCTCTTCTGTTGTTTCGGGCTCCTCAGAGGTTGCAACGGCCTCTTTTTCTGCTTCAGGTTCAGAGGACGCAACGGATTCGGGCTCTGGGACAGGTTCAGAAGAGGCCTCCACCTCCTCGGAGGTTACTGTGGCCTCTTCTTCGGCCTCCTCGATGGTTGAACTTATTTCTTCAACACTAGTCGACGTTGATACTTGATTAGCTTGTTCTTCTTCAACTTGTTCAAGTTCAGGCGAAGGTTCACGTGGAGGCGGAGGCGGAGAGCCTGATTTCCTCTTCAAGATTGTTTTAGCCACTGCTGGAGCTTTTGGTGTCAGCTCTTCTTCAAATTCCATGAATTCGTCTTCGACTTCCATAGGACCAGCCATGTTTGATTTGGGTTGAACTAATGCCATCTTTGTCATTGCAAATTCCTGTAAAATTCAGGTCAAAACTGAAAATCTACTACCCTAAAAAGGTGACAAATATGTAATTACCTTTGCTATTGTTTCTGAGAATTTGACCGACTTTTTTTGGCTATTGCTGCCTAATTCCATGTCGGGTAGCTCGGGCACTTTCGTTTCTTCTAAAAGTTTATTAATGTCCTCGTTGTTAGTTTCCATTGCAGACTCTTCTTCTTCTTTTTCCTCCGGTGCTGTTTCAACTTCGTTCTTTTCCTTTTCTACTTCCTTCTCGTCGTCTTTTACCTTTGCATCTTTGTCTTTATGATCTTCAAAGAGTTCTTCGTCCTCTTCATCGTCATCGTAAATGTTACCTTGAATATTGTCTTCCTACAGAGAAAAAAATCATAAAAAAATCTTTTGAAAAATAGATCCCAAATAATAAACATACCTGAAAATATGCTTCTTGTTCCGACTCAATATCTGACCCATCTGAATTATTCGCTGTCAGATCCTTGATCTTTTTCTTCTCTTCGGCCTCAGCTTCCCCATCTTCCTCTTCATCCCATTCGCCTAAAATCTTTTTCCTTTCTTCTAATTTCTTTTTCTGTTCTTTGGCCATTTCATCTTTCTTTTTCTTTGTCATTCTTGGTTTCTTTTCCTTAGGAGTACTTTTAGTACTAGCAGGTGTCAAAGGTGTTGGATTCGAATCCGGTTCGGCAGAAACAGCCTTTGCTTTGGGTGGACGACCACGACCTCTACCTGATGCACTGGTTGCCGCCGCCGGTGACTTTTCATTCTTTTTTTCTGTGGTGGCTGGCGAAGCTTTTGCTTTTGCAGGTGTTGAAGCAGGCTTGGCTTTTGGTGTTGCTTTTGCACGTTTAGGAGTCTCTTTTGCTGGGGTGGCTTTCGTCTTTTTAGGCGTGGCCTTTGGCGAATTCGTATTGCCTTTTAATTTGGCCTTTTCAATACAACTTTTAGTGCACATGATTATGACGTTCATTCGGGACGCGGAATTTCCACAGATATGACAAGTGTAGGCGCCGGGTGAACTCGCCGCTTTACTTTCTTCCTTTTTTAGCAAATCCATTGAAGTTGGAGTTGAAGGCTGTTGCATGATCCGCACTTGATGTTGTTCACCACCAGGTTTGAACCTTGGATGTGAAATTGGCCGCGTTGGACTTGCTTTTCTTTGCTTTTTGGGACTTGAAGTCGGCGTAGCATTGCCTTTCCGTTTACCGGCAGTTCCGGACTTAGGTTGCTTTTCAGTTTGATCACCGAAGTATTGACTGTAGTCGATTCGGTCATTTTTCTCAACATAAGGCTCTTTGTCCAGCAACTTTGGATCGCCACCAGTTAGCTTTTCACACTTGATAACATCTTCTGGAAACTTTGCAAACCAACCTTTGGCTCCTTCTTTAGATTTGGATCGGCTTTTGACTATTCCCTTCTTGATAAACTCTTCCTTTTTCTCACAATTGTAGGCGAAAAGATTTTTGTCATTTTTCAAGAATTCATATGAACCGTCTTCGTCAAAAAATTTGACAACAAACTGGGGTTCTTTGCCGGATTTGAAATCGTTTCTGATGTCTTCAGGTAATTTGGCAAAATCCACCAGCTCAGCAGGCCAATGGAGAGCCCCGCATTTGGCCCAAACAATGGATCCTGCTTCCAATTTTCCAGCAGACATCTTTTTCGATGATTTTTCAGAGAATTGATTGGGCTTTACAAAATTCGTCAACTCAGTTTTAGTTTACAACTCAACAATCGGTGACCAAACAATACTCTTTACCAGGCGGTTTGACGTAAAAACCATTGAGGATTTCTAAAAAGACGCCAAATAAGTGACTATTTTTCGCGAAAATGACGTAGTGAATTCTTTGACGCAAAAAGGAAAGAACTAAACTACCTTTTCTGTTTTGACATAACGCGCTATGCATTTGTTGTATTTTGTCTATCTCGGCTCGATACACAAAGTTTACGGCAATTATTCTAGTGTTAATCTTACAGAATCTTACATTTTATTTGAAAATACAGCAACAATTATGAGTAAGAATACAAATTATTTTTTGATAAAGCTAAAGAATGGATCTGAAAATTCTAAAAGTGGTTAACTTTTCGATTTCCGATCACTTTTACAATTTTTGAATTATTTTTCCTAAATGGACGAAACAAAAACACTTTCGCCGTATTTTTGGCATTTTTCTAGAAAATCTGTAAACAAAAGGCGCCGATTCGGCTAATTTGGCAATTGCGACCCTTCTGACACCCCAAAGCCAAAAGAGTCACCCTGGAACAAGAGAAACTGTGGGAAATAGTCGAAACAAAGGCCTCTCGGACAGAGATTGTTCAAGGAGCAGCAGACTCTATATTTTTCAAACCTAAGTGAAAGTGAAAGCCAAGGAAGTCCAAATAATTGTAAATAATGTCTGACCGGCGTCGTAGCGACCGGCCTTTGCCGCCTGCACCCCAAAACGAAAATGGGGATGGGCCTGGCATAGGACAGGACGAAGAAAGCAATCATGAAGTCCTAGTAGCTCCACCCGAGTCAGCGTAAGTCTTGTTTTTGTGCTTATCAGAAATAGACAAACAGTGAGTCATATGTTCATTTATGCTCAAGACTTTTTCTTTGTTTTCAACTACTGCAATGATTTCATGGTAACTGTAAAAAAATTACTTTTTATCAATTTGATTAATTTGTATTTGCAGTTGGTATCATGGACGACTGGATCGTATTGGAGCTGAAGAACGCTTAAGACAATACCGAGGATCGGATGGAACCAACATGGGATCCTATTTGGTGCGTGAATCAGACCGAAAACCAGGATCCTATGTGCTATCTTACCTTGGCAAAACCGGAATCAATCATTTCCGGGTCACTGCAGTCTGTGGTGATTTTTACATTGGAGGTCGGCAATTTGATTCCTTGCAAGATCTGATTGGGTACTATACGCATAAAAGTGATTTGCTGAAACATGAAAGGTTGAGGCAGCCTGTAGCCCCTCCAGAACCTGTCAATGACCGAAAAAGAGCCATTGCTATTTTGCCCTACACCAAAATGCCCGACACAGACGAGTTGACTTTTCAGAAAGGCGACGTATTTTTTGTCCACAATGACTTGGGTGACGGTTGGCTTTGGGTCACAGCTCACCGCACCGGAGAACAAGGCCTGGTCTTCAAAGACCTTCTCCGTGATCTTGATCAAAACATTGATCCCAATGTTGTCTTTAACTGGTTCCATCGGAATTTGACCAAAGACCAGGCCGTCAAACTTCTTGTTCAAGCTGGACCCGGATCCTATTTAGTGCGTCCCAGTGACAATTCCCCTGGCGATTACAGCCTTTTTTTCCACATCAACAATCAAATTCAACGCTTTCGAGTGGAGAAAAAGGGTGTGCGATACGTGATGGGTGGACGGAGTTTCGATTGCTTGGAAGCAGTCATCATCCGATACAAAACTGAACAGATTGTGGAGGGACATGTCTTAGGTCATCCGGTTAAAAGACAAGCATCTGAAGATGACAACATTTTACCTGCTCGCCAAGAAGAACCCGAGGAGTCAGCAGCTGAAAAGATTTATGCTACTTTGCGTGAGTGTCGTGAACAAGCTGATCCTAAGAAGCAAAAAGGCGTTCAAATGCAAGGATACCTTTTGAAGAAGAAGGAAAAATTGGGCAAATGGAAACAACTTTACTTTGTGTTGAAACAAGATGGCTGCGACTCCCAATTGACTTTCTATGAACATCCAAAGAGAACCAAACCCAAAGGCCTCATTGATTTGAGTTGTGCATTTCTCTACACGGTACACGAAAGTTACTTTGATAAACGGCATTGCTTTCAATTAGTTGAAAAGGCCCTACCTTGTCTGGCTACAGTCACTTACTTGGCGGCCGAAGATGCCGGAGAATTAGAAGATTGGCTCTCCACATTGAAACCAATGTGTGTAACGCAAATGGTTCGGGCACCTAAAGTGGCTAAACTGCGGGAAGTCCGATCGCTGACATTGACTATTTCCGAGGCGCATCGATTACCATTTAAATTAGCTCCTAGTCCTTATTGCATGGTGTCATTGAACCAGGTACCTTACTAATTGAAAAATCATGGTCAATCAGCTTACTTTGGTTAAGCACCTAATATAGTACAGCAAATTATGTAATCTTCTTTCATATAGGTCAAAGTGGCACGTACTAAGGTGAAATCTGGTCAAGATCCAGTCTTTGACGAAACCTTCGATCTTGATGATGTTCCACCTGATGTCATGACTTTTACTGTCACTGTCATGAATCGTGGAAGCCGCAAGAAGGATACAGAGGTTGCTGAGACGACAGTTGACATCAATTCCTTAAAATCCGGGTCGTCTGAACAAGATGCGCAATGGTATCCATTGCGTGGGGTCACCCCGATAGGTAATTTCTATTTTTAGAAAATTCGTCAAACATTTGTTTACATTCTTGTTATTTGTAATTGTAGGTGAATGGGGTTCCATCAGGTTAGGAATCCGGTACCTGCACGATTTGATCATGCCCGCCGAAGAGTATTCTCCCCTCAAAGAATTGATTTTGGACTCGCAATTAGAAGTGGTACGAGCTTTGGCGGATTTGTGCCACTCCGACAGGTTGCAATTGGCTACTGCTCTACTAAGAATATTCCGCTTTGAAAAGAAGGAAGCGGAGTTGCTTTCCACCCTCAATCGATTGGAGATTGAACGTGAAGACGAAACCAGTGTCTTGTTTCGTGGAGCAAGTCTGGCCACTGCCCTAATGGACGTCTACATGAAAAGCGTTTGCACGGAATTTTTGCATTCAGCCATTTTCCCTACTGTCCATAAGATTTTGGAGTCTCGAAATCAGTCATGTGAATTGAATCCAAACAAAATTGAATCATCCACGGAGGCCTGTGCAAATGCGGAGTATTTGTTGCAAGTCTTGGACGATATTACCGAGTCCATTTTCATGTCTTCGGAAGCTTGCCCTCGTACCCTCAGATATGTCTGCTACTGTCTTCAACGAAATGTCATGCAAAAGTGGCCAAATGAGAGATTTGTCAAAACCAGAGCCGTTTCAGGTTTTATTTTTCTAAGACTCTTATGCCCAGCTATACTCAATCCTAGATCTTTTAATCTCATCTCAGGTAAATAGCTTACATACTAAAATGACTAAAATTGAATTTATGAAAGAAAAAATAAAATTTCAGAACCTCCACCACCTGCGGCCTCGCGGTCTTTGGTCATGATCGCCAAATGCCTGCAAAATCTGGCTAATTTAGTGGAATTTGGAGCAAAAGAATCCTACATGGAAGTCGTCAATCCCTTTATTCTTAAGAATAAGGAACGTATGGTCGTGTTTCTCGATCACCTTTCAGTAAGAATTATTCAAAATTATTTATTTGTTATTTTGTAACATTTCTTGAATTTTCCGTTACAGAGTGTTCGTGAAAAACCGTATCCGGACGAGGAACGAGTCAAGGGGGATCCCGCAAGGGACCTTTCTATTGTACATCGCCTATGCGAAACTAGTCTAGGCGACCTGCAATCCTTTGCAAGATCAGTGGTAAGCTAGCTAATTAATTATCTATTTATATATAGTTTTAATTATTTTTAACCTATTTTGCAGCCTGAATTGAAAACATTGGTGACTGTGACGGAAATGTTGTCTAAGCATAAGCAAAAATACGCCGAAATGATTTCTTCCAACAATTCCACTTCCACTATCAACTCTACCAATCTGTCAGCTTTATCTATTACGGCCATCTAAGAAGAGAACCTAGTAATTATTATTGATTGATTGGATTTTAAGGATCATCCTACCCGAAAACTAGTCAGAGCTGGACTCCCTATCAAATCCTCATCCTCAACATTCTAATACTCAGTTTTCCAACAACCGATACGGCAATTGTGTAACACAATTTTTTTTTTGTACTGACCAACAATGATGATAATAATACATTTACTATGCGAGCAATATTATTAGTAATAATAGAGTCATGACTAAAAATCCCACATTTAATGGTTCCTCTTTCATATGACGGATACGATAAACATATCTTAGGTGTATAAAAAAGCATTCAGATTCTTCTCAGAAGGTATTCACAATTTTGATTGCTACGATTGTATCTTGAACATGTCGCTATCTACGCGAATGATCACTGCTAAAAAGGGAGGGGACAAAATATGAAGGATTATTACGAAACCAGCGTCATTATCAAGGGGTAGTTGCACTGCCGAAAAATGATATGAATTTTTCGTTTTTCATGCTTTCTTTTTCTACAGTTTTTAAAATTGCAGTCTTTGCTCAGAAAGTGAGATATGTGTCACATAGTAGTAGAAAAAATTGTAAGTAGACTTTTTTTTTTGATAATTTTCTTTTCTCTTGGAGCTCTTGTTGTACTAGGGTAGATATTATGATCAGCATTACACTTAGTCATTAGCGTATTCAGGTTTTGGTGTCTTTTGGTTTTTGGTCCCAGCACCTTAGTTTTTGTTCAAAGCCTTCAAAGAATCTTCAACCCGATTCGTGCGAATCTGCACTTTTCCGTCGGTCCAGATTTTGCCAGTAAGAATAATTGGTTCGTATTTGATCTGACAGTTGGGGAAGCTCAGTGTATCCTGAAATTGTAATTGATTATGTACTTGGGCATCATTTTTCATTTGTTATTATGCAAAAATGAATGCACATATGCAAAAAAGTGCCTTTCACATCGTCGTCTTGGCCAAGAAAATAATGGCAAAATGCAGTGGATTTCAATTGCACTGGTTTTTTTTTCTTGCACAAAACCCATAAAATCTTCTATGCAAGATTTACCAAAATTATTTTAAAGTTTCTAAAGCCACAATTTCATTACACTCGCAATCCGCTGCCTTCGGCAGCTTCTTGCGAGGTCTCCGGCGGAGTCAACCCTAAATATGTAAGTCAATTCTTTCTTACCGTTCCACACGTCAAACATATCGTGGATGAAGTAATCGTAGAATCCCAACTGAGATTTGGGGATTGAGCATGTGGCGCGATCGAATTGCGGCATCACAACCGTCAGACCAAGTCGTTTCTCTTCATCAGTCTGTAATTAATTCCAGATTAATTCTCTGAATTAATTTTCTTTTTTTTTCTTCTATTTCATTACCTGAGAAAAGTACTCTTCAGCTATCCGATGAGCCCAAACTTTGCAAATCTCCAAGGGTCTTGCCGGGTTGGACACGTCTGCACACTTGATGAGCATCCTTTTGAGGATGGCCACATTTTCAGGAGTGACCGGAACGTCTATTTTGGCACTTGGAATTTTCTCATTGTCATTGTAGCCCTCGGATCCGTCGTTGTCCTAATCAGTTTACATTAGAGTAAGTAACTTAGAAAAAAGTTATTTGGTCATAATTGAATGGGGAGTAGTAGGTAACTTTTTGGAAAAGGTGACATCAAAGCAAAGAAAAGAAAGTCTTACTGAAACAATAGAGCTGCCAAAGACGCTGACGAACTTGTTGAGGTGAACAAAATGTTTTGACATATCAGTAGCCAAAACCAAATCAATGATGCCTTGTCGTATCAACTTGAAAGAATCTCGGTCCAAATTCTGGAAAATATTGACTCGCTCGTCTGACATGGTCAATTTGAAGCCGAAAGCTGCATGGTGATTTTCTAAGACGGTGATATCATTGTACAAAGCTGCCAAATCCGAGCCGGAATTGCAGAGAAAGGCCGAATTTTTGCCGGGATGATCAACATCGTGAATGACAGCCGCAATCAAGGCCACCACCTCGTCCACCCCGTCGCACATCTGCTTGACCGGCTCTTGCTCCAGGAAGCAGGCGGTGGCATGTAAGACGTCAGCCGCGTGCGTGGAATTGTGGTAAGTGTTGCTGCCTTTGTAGTTGGCTTCGATCAGTGTCAGCCAATTTTGCAAGACTTCTTCAGAGCAACGTAAGGTTTTGTGCAATTGGAAGCGAGTAAGAATGGCCATACCTGAAAACCAAGCAGCAATGAAAATGCATTCAGGATGCTATGCATCAACTCAACTTTTCAGGTACTAAAATGCAGAGCTTTTATGACGATACAGGGTGTCGCAAGACGTTTTGAATACCTTAAATACAATATAGTCATTTCTCAGAAAGTAGTGGTCATTTTAAAACGTAATGCTCGTACGTATGGTCACACACTGTGGAAGAACTCTAATTCTTCTTCAAAAATTGGAAGGTCTGAGGATTCCGTAGTCATCTCAACACTTTTGTACCAAACTCCGACAGAGAAAGGAAAACCGGATATAGTGAATTGGGAGGGATATTGCAGCTTCCGGTTTTTAGAGTGTATTTTTTACTTTAAATCCAAGTATCTGTCCTGTTGATTGTATGTAGTGAATTGAAAGGGATAGTACAATGTCCAGTTTTACTGTTTTTTACATTAAAGAATGCTAAAGAAGCGTTTTCCTTATCGACCTTACCTTGGCTTTAGTGTTATACAAGTAGGTAAGCGATTAACTTACCGTACTATTGACTTACTATTTTTACAGACCTCAAAATTTTTAGTGGTTCTATAAACATTTAGGATAGAACCTTAGAATTACGGTAAAATACCCTAAAAAAACAGACACTGTACTATCAAACCCCAATGCACGATTACTGTGTCCAGTTTTCCTTTTTTAGGAAAGCCCAACCAAATCACTTGATTGTTCAATTGAAAATTATACAGCTAGATCAAGAGCTAGATGTAATTTATGAACAAAAAAGTGTTTTACCACAGTGTGGGTCATTCCTAATGGGTTAATAGAATCCATCTTTTATTGTATACTATGGTGGTTAAATGAATACATACAATGAGTATGAGTCTTTAACACTGTATAAATATTAGTGAGCATTTGATAAGGTACATGTATCCTACTCAGAATTGTTTATGAATTTGTGTCATGACAATGAACGTACTTTCAAAAAAGACTGAAAACAAGATCGTAAAAAAATGAGCCTTGATTTTCAAACATCAAAATCGTGTTTTTTTAAGCTCGGTACCCTAGCACTGCCAAAAATGTCTTAGACCACCCTGTATAGCTGTATTTTATACGTTACCCATATATGAAAGGCAGCGGTGATCGGTAAGTCTTTCCAATGCAAAAATGTCAAAGTTCCAGGATTGAAAGCCCTGCAAAGCCACCTGAATGGCTGCGTCTTTTCCGGACGTGTGTGTGATGGGAGGTAGCGGCACCTTTTGGCCCGTGTTGGGCTTGTAGTAGAGGTTGGAAGTGACAGCAATGGAGGCTGATCGAGTTGCCGAGGCTGCCAAAGCCGAGGCTGCCGTAGCCGCTTGACTGCTGCTGCCTCCACCAATCTCACTAGAGCCCCTCCGTTGATGTAGGGCATCTCTGGTGGAATTCTGCAACAGAAAATGGAAATTTTGTTGGATTGGAAAGCTTGCTGAGACACAGTAACACTGAACTGAGATATGTTATGAGTAGTAGTGTGTAAAAAGCTCTCGTGGGAAATGCATTACATTTCCTATGAGTGGCTCACAACTACACTGAGGTATTTCAAAATAAAATCGGGAAGAAATGAAATGTTGATGCGAAACTGAATTTTAATTTGAATGTATTGCAAATGTAAGGAGCTGAGAGAGAGGAAATTGGTTACTATGTAAGTAGGAAGTGTAGGGTAGGGTAACATCCTCTGTCCTTTCTCTTGTTATCCTTTTCGAAAAGGGTCTTAGACGAGATGATGAAGAAGTAGTAAGTGTCGTTACATCTCATTTTTAAAAAGAACATCAGCTGTCTTATTATATAAAGTGCAATTAAAGGTTTGATGAATGTAGGGTTGGAAAATACCCAAAGGTACATGCATGTATTTTTTTGTATTCTATCTTTGAACTTTGGTGAAAGCAGCCAAGAAGCCCTTTTTTCAATAATCCGATTTAGGCCCCGCCATCTCCAAAACTTTGTTTTTTTTCGTTAGTTATTTTAGGCAAAAGAAAAATGTGGTCTGGGTCTTTGGTTTTGGTTACATCAGTGACTAATAATGCAGTTCTACATCAATAGTAATCGCCTTTTCTGCTTTGATTCTCTTCTATCTTTTTTTGGTGAGGGTGCAAATGTATATTGTGCTGGAGTAGCAAGACTAGCAACTTGGTCTGTAGGTTCTTTTGACTCTACTTACGATCCTTCGATGATTGGAGGCTCTGAGAAGTGAGCTTTGTCGATAGATAACAGAACTACTCCTCGACAAAGCCGTAAGTGGCCTCGGGCCGTGCTAAGACAGAGAATAGCATCACGAGAATAAATGAATGATACATATACGGATTACTGTGTGTGTACCCTTCCAAGCAATTATACAAGTTCTTTCTAATTGCAATTTGTATGTATGAAAAGTTTGCAGTTTACCAGGTACAGAACATTACCCCAAAAACAAAACAAATTGTACTAGTGAGAAAAATTACCTGCAAGAGAGCCCCCAGGAGGTCAGTGGTGACAGGGTCCACCAATTTTTTGGTCCGTTCCTTATCCAGCTCTGGCGTGAACAGATCGTTGGAACTATTGGCTTGAAGAATGTCAAGGACCTATAAAAAAAAAGAAATCAAAGTAGATTCTTTTTACTATACCTAAAGTAGATTTTTTACCTTATCTAGGGCTTGAGCGACATAAAGTGGCGAGTTTTCTTTGGCTGACATAAGGATGTTAATAACCTTGGTGATGGGCGCCTCCACTGTCAGCATATGATACATTTTGGAGCTGCTGGTCCGACGAATCATGCCTCCTGCAATAAGGAGCAGAAGAACGATGAGCAAAGACGGATAATAATTAAGGTCCTTAGAGACATATGCACAGCTATGTAGCTTTTTCAAGCTTCATCGATCAATCCGCTATTGTGCTGACTAGTCCGTGCTATGTACTATTACTAGTACAACCGCGTTCACTTTTATTATAGCTTGTTGGAAAATCGACCAAGAATGTCAAATAAGTGTATTAGTACCTGCTACTGATCCTTCCGAATATGGATTTGGAATGGACATGTCCTTGGAACCTGTCGAGGACTTGGAAGATCGGCGATTGTTTCTGCTTTCGGATTGTCCTGCTACTGATGAAGCAATCGTATTATTACCGACGATTGCCGATGAAACGGATTGATTGGAATCACTGTGATTTTCAGCTATCAGGCTTTGATGAGGCAAGGGTAGCCTGACGTAAACCATGTTATCAGGTAACCTACTGGCGGAAAAGGAAACAGGGATGATTCGAGTCTCCAGGACGAGGTTATCTCCAGCTTTCCGGCGGCACGAAAGGGGACCTTCCCAGGTCTTGCCATGGTCTAACTTTTGCCTGACAAGATCCGAACCTTTAATAGATGCAGTGGTATCGTTCTCCGCTAAGACGGATTCCGTCAAATTGACGGTGGCCTGGTAATCCCAGATGTTCTTTTCCAGCCAATCAGAATTGGAGTAGCCCAGGATCTTTTCCGTGCTGTTGTTTTCATAAATGACTCGATCTTGCCTGTCGGTCACTTGGATAGCATCCCGGCAGTGGTCAAGAGCCGTTAAAAGCAGATCCGCGCATTTCAGCCTCAAGGTGGCCTCCACCTCAGTATGAATGATCATTGCCAATTCGTTGAGCCAATAGCCTCGACTTCCACTGTCCACCAGAATCTACAATACGATTTTTATTTTTGGACTTCTTTTTCCCAGACTTATGGAACTTACCCTATTAAAACCAGCTTGCAAATAGCTTTCCACTACCAATTCTTCTCGTTCCATTAAACTGAAAGAGTAAGTATCAAGCTTGAGCCAATCAAGCCTAAGGACGAAAGCTAATTATGCTTGTCGAGGCTGCCATATTTACCTTTTCTTGAGGATGCCTATCAGCACTACGTGCTCTCCGTGCGTTCCGTGCCTCACTGACCTTTGAAAAAGAAGACATGGTCTCAATTTCCATGCAACTTAAAATAATGAAGTTGATAAATTACTTGGCGATTGTTTCCAAGTCAAGACTCTTCTTAGCTCTGCAGTCCAGTATCATGATGTGTGGTGGGTTGCCTTCGCGGTTAGAGGCCGTCCAGGAGTTCAAGTTGGCCTCCGAAGTTGTCGAGGTCTGCACCTCGACGCCCAACCTCTCGCAAGCCCACTTGATGGCCTTTGAGGCCTGTGACTGTTTAGCAAAGCCGAGGTGACATTTGATTTTCTGTGGCCGTCGCATTCGCAATTGATGTTCATTGTAATGGGGCGCCGTCCTCAAACCTACGAAAGATGAGGATCGACAGCCATAAGTGGAACCAGGACCCCCCTGCAGAAAAAAAATATCAAAGCATGACTCATCGGCGAGTAGTAGACTCTCCATAAAAGGCAATCCAAGAGTTTGGGCAACCTGATGTTCCCCAAATGTCACAACTATGGAGGATCAAAATATTACCAAAGGAGATTTGCTTGAGATTTTCAATGTATACAATAAGAGATTAAAAGCAGTGAAATCCGAGATTTGCCTGTTATCAAACAAAAGATTGCAAATTCCCCTTCATATTTATGATGGACAGGAGCAGTAGGATGATTTTATGAGATTCAACACCTTGTGACCTGTTGAATGAATGCTTGTTTGTTCTTATAAATCTACATGTGACATGTTTTTGTACGTTAGGATTGAGATTTTGATTCAACAGGTGCTACGCAATTTTGAAAACACAATTTTCTATCTATCGCCGCTGCTGCTTTTGGTATGACTGCCCTATGTAGGTATTATATGACAGATGTTTTTGTTTTTCGACCTTTTTACAACTGCAATTGAAGACTTATGTTCAATTCATATGGCTTACCTGATTACTATTTAACAGTTTGGACATTTCTTCCGAAGCTTTATTCAATCTTCCGTGATTGTGAAAATCCGCTTGCAAGCTTGATGAATTGGCAATCAAGATAGAATTTCTGTTGTCAACTACTCTCGACGACCCTTCAAGAATAAAATTGTAAAAGTAGTAAGACTTAGAAAAAGTTGCTTAGATGTCAATGGGGATGCAATGTTACCTCTGTCATCTACACTTCTTTCATCAATCTCACTTCCGTTGGTAGTGCTGCTGCTGCTGCTTCCACAAGGCATGACATTTCCCATGGTTACAACTCACCAATCGACGTTAGCTGTCAGTCAGTGCCTCCTTCCTTAATGGCAGACGCACTTTACTTCGGCGGTGGATTGAAGAAGCAGTGACAGCAGAAGCCATTTGCACTTCATCCTGACAGCAGACTGAATTTTGTAGAAGAATAAGAATGGTGGCCAAAGGCAATCACAGACTATTCTGATGTAGCATCAGCAGGACTACTGATGCCAGTGATGGCCAGCTACGTTAAACTGGTTTTTAGAACTTACTTGAGTTCTTGAGTAGCCGTCAAGCTGGCGCCTCTTGCAGTTCAGCTACTCGTGGAGCTGGAGCTTGAGAGGAAAACGAAAAACGAAGTTGGAAGAGACTGACTTAAAGCAAGTAGGCAGCAGTTCACGAGCAAAGACGAGTGCTCTACAACTCAAAGTTCTACTCAAAGTCGTCCTTCCTTCTTTTCACAACTCCACATCTGCTCTGAGTAGCTTACTTGCTTAGTGCAGCAGCAGCGGCGGGTAGGCGCTTAGTTTTCGTTAGCTGCCGCTAGTGCTTCAAAGCAGCAGAGCTCAGACTACGGCGACGGTAGCAACTACAGCCTTATTCTCGGAGAAGAAGAAGGAACGAAGAGCGTAGCAAAGACTACTCGTAGACTACTTCTCTACTCTACTCTGCTATGTAGTAAACTGTGTAGTTCCTAAGGCCCTACATAGTAACTGACGTCACGACACACCAGCAGCCTCGCGACGCAAGGCCAGAAAGCAGTACTACATGCACATAGCCTTGCAAGCCAGAAGCTTTGAGAAGTGCACACATCAGCAGCAGCCACAGAGAAAGACCCTACCCAGCACGACGCCCCCTTCTTCGTTCCTTCATCAAGGCTAGCCGGAACATTTACTAACGTCGAGCAATCAAAATGCAACATGATGATCCTCTACTCATAGTAGGCAGCAGCGGCAGCTAGCGGCTCTTCTAGTATTAGCTTGCATACATACTGCTTAGGCACATTTCGTACAATTTTGCTTGACAAGAATGGCCATTCTTGTAGTTGTTGAAGCCTTTTCTTCCAGTTTTAGACAGCAGGGATCTTGGGGGTGAATAGCAAAAAACACAGGAAAGGACAGCAGGGAATTTGCAAAAGTATGCCAGCAATTTACGACGCAATGGACGGTATGTTTGTAACAGCATTTTTAATACGCAAGGAGAAGCTTTCCACAACTTCCTTCTCTCGAGCGAGCACACCTTCAATCTACACCTAGCTACCTCCTCTCTGCCCAAGAGTATTTGAATTCAAGTAATGAACATCATGCCTTAAAAGATCTCCGTGGTGAAAAGTGTGTAGCAAGAAGTTTGAAACATTTTTAACCTACTATAAGCGCGAGCAAAGGTGGCAAGTCGAAAGGCTAGAACGGCTAATATTTTCAATTCATTTTACTTTTCCTGAATGAATGAGGCGGAAGAAGGAAGAAGGCTTTCTTCCTCAAAGAAACTCAGGTCAACTAAAAATAGAAATGCAGTTTTTAACTTCAGGTATTATCTGCAAACGCTTTTGCAAACTACGCATAAGTAGTACGAAAATAACTTCTTATCAAAGAGTTCAACTTTAAAAAGCGTGAGAGCTGCGCACTTTTAAGAAAGTTCATGTTCTTGTCACCTTCTTCACTAATCAAAAAGTCTAAATCACTGTCTGTGTTACCTCGTGCCATCATTCTCACCAAAAATAAAAGATATATACCGTATTTGTTGTATTTAGGGCCCTGGCCCTAATTTTTTTTGCGAGGTTACGGCCTCGGAGGCCGCGGAGGCCGGCCTCGACCGGCCTAAAACCAGCGCCCTCATAAGTAAGGGCTGCATGCAAAGTTACAACCTCCTAGCTCTAAAACTGAGGCCGTGGTGAGGTCACACAGTAATGTACAGAGACATTTTTTGGGTTTTCCTTTATATAGTTAGATTATGAGGAGTTTGAATACACTAAGAACAATTCAATCATATTATGAAGAGCGTAAATAAACTACTTTTGAACAATCCGATCATATTATGAAAAGTTCATTAATTTTATGAATTGTATTTTGACTATAAAATTCATTTAATTTATGAATTCCAAAAAGGTGAATGCTGATGATGCCTCTGATTACGAGAGATATTTAGAAGAGCGGCATCGAATGCTCGCGCTTAAAAATGTAAGCAAACGTTTATAAAAATACAAAAATTCCGTAAGCGACAGCTAACGAATTTTTTTCCAAAATCGTAATTTTCGATATTATGTTAGTAAATCATCTTCCAATGGCTTGCATGTATTTTTGTGTTCGACCGAACTTTTGGTTTGATAGTTGGTCGAGGTTCGGCGAGGTTCGATGCTGTTCGGTCAATTTAGGATTTGACTAAATTGTGAGAAGAAATGACGAAACTTTGTTTCTAGAAGCGCGAGCTCGCGCTTTTAATAAGTCTGATATGTACCTATTTAAGTATTATTTACCTACGTAAGGTCCACTTCTAATGAGGTTCTTGAAGGCTGATGAAAAAGTATACCGTATTTGTTGTATTTAGGGCCCGGGCCCTAATTTTTTTTGCGAGGTTCGAGGGGGGCTCTAATTCAAGTATGGGCACTAATTCGAGTATGGGCCCTAATTCCCAAGTCTTTATTTTGACTAAAATGTAAAATTGACAAAGATACAGGAAATCAGTTATCTGCATCGTCCAAAATGACTAGTTCATTTTTTTCATCCTCAGTTTCATCTGTTTCGGTAGGATTCTTGACTTTTTCAAATAAATTGATCGGTTTGTCCCACATATCCTCAACTTTTACCAAAATTGAACGCAACCTCTCCAAAATTCTACCTGCTATGGGCCCTAATTCGAGTATGGGCCCTAATTCCTACAAACTATTTTCGACTGGGCTCTTATTCGAGTAGGGGCTCTAATTCAAGCAGGGGCCCTAAATACAGCAAATACGGTATCTCCGAATAGTTTTTACTATTTCATGGATGACATAACTTAATTTACATACAATGACCACGACCGACATACCAAGCACTGCCAAGTCAAGCATGAATCACGCAATTCTTCTGACATAAGAATGGGCATTTGAGGACAAATAAAGCAGACTTTTCGGTCTTCTACTCTAAAGTATCTAATAATCGTGCATTAGCTAGATAATAATCGTGATTTGTGGGAATTTATTGTTGTAACCAATTCGTGCATTCGATGCAAAACGTTTAAAAGTAGACCTCGAGAGATTTGGTCCAACTGAATTGAAATAATTTTTAGGTTTGTAAGCTTATTAAATATTTTCCAAAACAATGTAGAACGGGCCGAACACTGAGATTCGCACTTGACAACAAGTCTTTAGATACCTTTTGATAGTACTAAGTAAAGTCATTTTTGGAGAATATTATTTACCGCAAAGTTAAGAATCTTTCTAACGCAACCTCTTCATTTTATCTACATTCCGCCGCCATGTTAACGCTTCTGATTGGATAGCCAAAAGCTGAGACGCATTTTCATTGGTGCTTTTTCCAGAAGCTTCGAAGAAGGCGGAAAAAGCACACTTTTTAAGGCAAATATATTTAACTTTTAACTTTTTCTAAAATTAGCATCTACACAAGATTATCGAAAAAATTCCGAGTAATGGAGATGGCAAAGTGTAATGTAATAATTGTAATTTTATGTAATTTGAATTATTTGAGAAAAATTATAAAATGATCTTTTTTTTTTTAACAAGCTTGACATATTTTCGATCAATGCTTTACGTAAAGTCACACTGGCAAGAACTCTTTAAAGTTCCAGCAAAACTTGTTTTTCATCAGATTTCATTGTTGTAAAGCAAGGTACGTTTCTTAAAGGTTTCAGTGAAAGCCAACCAGTGAATTCATCGACAAGCTTTGCAATTTTAGACAACTTGACAAACAATGCCTAGACGAGGAAGAGCTCCATCACCACCCGCAAGGGCACCCGCTCCTGTAGCTCGCCATGCTCCTCCACCTCCTCCTCCACCTAGAGCACCTGCACAGGTGCCTGCTGCTGCACCTCCAAGTCAACCAATGATGGCTCCGGCTCAATCCCAAGGACCAGGATTGATGAAGCAGGTTTGTTGACGTCAATGCATGCAATGCAAATTAAGTAATTGCAAAGGTTATGTAACCTATTTAGAAGATCAAAGTTATTGAAAGTAAACAAAGTTTGACGAATTTTTTTCATGATTTGGCTATTTTTTTTTTCTAGATGGCTGCTACAGCTGGCGGTGTGGCCATTGGATCCGTGGTAGGTTCTGCCGTGACCGGCATGATGTCAGGCGGGTCAAGTCAGCCTGCCCCTGCTGAGCAACAATATGCTCCACCTCCTCAACAATACCAACAACCCCAGCAATATCAACAACAGCAACCCCAACAGGAAGGAGCCTGTGCTTGGGAAGTGAAGCAATTTATCCAGTGTGCCCAAAATCAAAGTGACATTTCTCTTTGCGAAGGATTCAATCAGGCTTTGAAAGAATGCAAAGCAAGAGGCCAGATGTATAATTAGTGTAATACTTTAAAATCAAGTTGACAATAAAAGATGGCTTGACAGTCAAGAATTATAGGGAATACTTAGACGAGACCTGTTCAAAATATATTTTGATCAATATATCTTATCATTTATAAACTAGAGTATCGAATAAGCGTGTTAACCCGGACCACTTTACATTACAAAATCCCAACTCAACACGGCCTTATCATCTAGGTAGCTACTTTAGTCCCTTGTTAGCTAAACAAGATTGAAAGTTTTCAATCTAATCGCGCGAGCCAAATTTTCAATATTGCCTGAACAAATAATTAATTAATTGAATAATTCTACATTTAGAATTTGACTTTTATTTCTTCATTTTTTCACTACACTGCGTTTCATGGAGCTTCCAAGATGTTGCAGAAACTCCAATCTTCAGGCGAAATGAAGGGTTTGTTATTGTTTTTGTTTGACCAGGCAGCTCAGCTGCTAGGCCTGCGCTTGCGCGCAACAGTTAGGGTGACTCAATTTCACGTGACAATTCTACATGCAAGAACAAACATTTT